>CAMOHE010002578.1:4506-60413 GCA_946598075.1 Artocarpus hirsutus
CTATAATGTAAAGCTTTTATACGACATAGATTAAGTTCAAACATCCTAATAGTCTGATTATTTTTTTCCATTAATTATATCGCAAGAAGAAAAGTAACACGGAAGAAGATCAGAAGCAAGTGTTCATATATAGATATATTATAATATATGTTCATATATAGATATATTATAAGTGCACATACTTTTCCTCCTTTAACTAATCGCCTCTCTTTTACCGCATGTTATGCAATTTCCTTCTTTTTATTCTCTCTTTATACATACACACATACACACATACACTTTCCGTCGTTTCCAATGTCCCTTTTTATTTATTCATTCATGAAAACCAGATTTCAAAGAATCTCCCTCCCCTCTTTATAACTTTTATCCTCCAAGCTCTCAGACAATAAAGGCCTGTCCAACCCTGCTCTCTTACTATATTTATACGTATGTGTGTGTAGTTATAAACAGAACAAAAATTGTTAATTGTTTTTTTATGTATATATGTATATATAGTATACATATATCTATATATATATTGTTTTGTTAGTTCTTTTCTGCCTCTTACTTTGTGTTCCACGATAAAGGGTGTGATATTTGGCAGTGACTAAAGATAAAAAAAAAAAAAAGGAAGAAGCTGAATCTTCTTTCTTTGCTTAAAGGGAATTCATATTGCTGTGACTTTTTTTTTTTTTTCCTTTTTTTCCTCTTTTCCAAGCCTGAACAAATAATTATTATATATTTAGAGGGGGCTTATAATTTTTAGAGCCATGTCTTTTTCTTTTTCTTTTTCTTTTGTGTCTTCTCTCTTTCAGATACATGTGGCTCGAGCTGCGAGGCTTGAGACACAATATTCACAAAGACAGGGTTTGGTTGGAGGGTAAAATCGGAATAAAAATAATTTATTATTAGGATGTTTAGAGTTGTGGTTCCAGAGACACAATTTCAACCGTAAACAGTATAGAGTTTCACATATTATATAATATAAAGCAAACATTTGTTACAATATAAAACTCTTATACGTTATAGTATATATTTTTAATAACATAGTTTTAACTCTTCTCTTAAACACTGCAAAGAGTTGTAAGTGTTTTACAACGGGTCTATTTGGTAGTATTTTTAAAATAAATGAAAATAATATGAGAATTTTTTAAAATTATGCTAAGAGTGTTTTTAAAATTTTTACTCTAAAAAATATGTAAAACATTTTTAAAAAATTCTCAAAACAATAATAAGCAGCGCCAATGAAACCCAAGTTTGGGCTTTTTTTGATAATTTAATGACTGAAAGAAACAGGAGTTTTTTGAAAAGGTTGATGGTGTACTATTCTCACTTACCATGTTATGGTGTCCTGTTCTAAGTGTTCTTTTTTACCTGGCCTTTTCCTTCTGAGAAGAATCAAGTACTGCATGCTTTTTAGCTTTTTTTTTTTCCCTTTTTCTTGGTTTCAATAATTTTGAGTTCCTAACCACAAACAGAAACGATTAGAACAGCTTTCCACCAATTTAATTAAAAGTCAATTGATCTCTCTCTCTCTCTCTCACTGCTTATACATTGCAGAAATTCAAAATATCACCTTTATTCAAGTCAATTATTTCACGTTTAGCATTTTGATGTCTGTCACTTGAATTTTTAATTACCATGAGGTGAAAAAAGAAAAGGAAAGAATGGTGGCAGTTGGGAGGATTTTGGTGGTGGAAAGGACGAATAATAGTATCTTGTTTAATTTCTTTGATAATCAAAATATATGGCTCTATTTCTTGTACAAGGGTAACTTTTCTTATCAACGTAAATGTGAAATTTGAGACAGTTATTAACATACAACTTATCATTAAAATTAGTAATTAATTACCTAGAATTGGCAGTCTAGCTTGCGGCTTATTAGGAGTGTGTTTGGTAACACAGCTAGAACTAAAAATTAGAATGATTTTATTACAGCATGTGAGAGCTTTATATTGTAACTTACTTTTATTTTACACTTTAACATATAAGAGCTTTATACTATAATAATGTTTGCCAAATGTACCGTAGAAAATTTCATCACCGTCGAAAATGAATAAGCTAATGAAGGTTACAGAATTCAATCAAAAGGAAGAAACTTATAATATATATGGACGATCTGGTCAAATACATAGCAACAGCCTCCTATATTTCTTTATTTATGAACAAAATAGTTTTTTTTTTGGCGATTCAAAAGCGATTGACAAGGCACTAACAAAAACGCATTTTGAAAATTGGAAGATGGATTTTGTCACGGACTAAGTGACTTTTATGGTTTGAGATTTTCTTTCCTTCTCTTTTGTTCGGGCGAGGTGGACTGACAATATCATGGCTCACTCTTCTTAGTTGATGGGGCCTTTCCTTTCCTGCCTATGTTTGTTAGGGGGTTGTTTGTATTGTTCTTTTTGATTTTGCCTTGTTTGACTCTATTTCACCAGTTCCACTTTTTTGGTTTTGGATGTCCAGCTCTTGTGCAGGCCTTTTCTTGTCTTCTCTGTTTGGTTTAACTTCAACTCTTAAAAAAGAAAAAAAAAAAATTGAAGTAGTAAAGGCTTTAATTGGTTAAATAAACTACCGAGTTAGCATATGAAATCCCAAGAGTAAAATATCCTGACTCAAAGAGGAGAAAATTTCCTTGGAGACATAATGCAATTTTGACCAGACACTTATGATTTACATGCAAATAGTGTCTGCTTGAGTTGATGGAATCTCAATATGCCAAAAATATTGCTCAAAGTTTTCAGATGTAAGGTCCCTTTCTTTTGCCCCTTGGACGACATGGTAATCTGCAAACAATTGAGTCCTTTAACCTATATGTCACTTTTTGGAACCCCTATATCATGAATGCCGAGCACCTTATAGTATCCCTTGTGTGGTACACTAATCTAACGATTTATTATTTAACTCTAAATATAATTTTCATGTTAATTTTCTAAAATATGAGTTTTTTATTTTAATCAAAATAAGGATAAATAATGTTCTCACGCCCTCACTCAACGCCTTAAGAGGAATTTACTAAGACCACATGTAAAATGACATGAGAACTTGGTCCATGTTTTTGTCTGCTAACATACGCGGAGCTCAAGTCACAACGGCCTAAGCCATATTCAGTAGGCTCATTGAGAGACGTAATTACAACTTCATTGTAGATGAGAAATATTGATCTTTGAATGATAGGAGAGAGTCTTAATAGGTCATCCTCTTGCCATCATGCTACCATCATCGACAGTAAAGTATGAACTAATTAATACCTCTAGATCACCCCTGAAAAGCTATAAATTAAGTTCAATTTGTTGAGGCTACGATGATCATCAAAATAGAAAATAGCCATAATGTGTTTTCCTTCCACGGCCGAAATGGTCATGTCACATTATTAGCTTCTTCTAGATTGCACTCACAACACCCACGTTGAGAAATCAAAGAGAACACAACACCATGAGGACGTTTGCCATCCACTTGAGAAGCAACCATTAATTTTAGGCCATTAAAACCATGCATGCCCATCATGACGCCCATGGCTTTGACTAAAATTTATGTTTGACTATCTCTCACATACCATGCCATCTTCCTTTATATTTTTTTTCCCTTTTTTTTTTCCCTTCCCTTTTTGTCAATTTTAGAAGGATTCAAGGTATGCCCACCACTAAAGCACTTCCAACCTCACAAGCACATGAGTGTAAAAATGTCAAGCCGACAAGTATAATTTTCCCCAAAACCTCACTTTTTCTTGGAGGAAAAAAATTGAAAAAAAACAAAGAAAAAAGAAAATTTGCAATTCTTGAAACATGTTGTGTGCTTTTTTAAGTGATTTACGATGTCAACTTGAAGGAAAAGGATATGGAGGAAGAAATTTGATGATCAATTTCCTTTTTAAAATTGTGTACTATATATCAATGTCATTAATTATAAGCAAGAAACTAGCTAGCTAGTATTGGCCACTAGCCATTTATAGATGGCAATTCCCTAGTAGAATTTGAAGAATTATTGTATTAAATAGTCTATATTTAAAAATTATGCAAATGGTGATCAATTGGAAGATAAAAGCTCTCTTTCCACTAATGCAATTGTTGATGAAATATGGTAGATGTGGCTCAATTTTTCTAAATTTTACTTTTGTGTGTGAACTTGTCATCTTTATGATGAATTATGTGCCTGTTTAATTGTGAATTAAGCAAGATCGCAAGTGGAATGGCAAAAGGGTTAAAAAAAAAAAAAAAAAAAAAAAAAGAGAGAGATGAGAATAGGATATTGAGAGTTGGGCTGAGTGAAATCTTTCCGAGCAGCCCAATCAAAATGATGTTGATCATTCAGCTCAGCAAAAGCATGGAGATTTGGAGGGAGAGGAGGGGACATTGGCCCAAAGGCTTAATTACATGAGTATGTACCATTTATTTATTTATTTTTTGTTAGTTTATTTATTTTGATTTAGAAACTAAAAAAGTGTCTTTTAAATTTTATAAAAACATTCCAATTCCATCTTTCCTGTGCTTTTTTGGACTGAAAAACAAAGTGGAAAGACAAAGATGCCTTAAATAGTTTCTGAAAATATATTTTAAGAAAATTTTATGTTTTTCTTCAAAAGTATTATAGGAAGCAAATCTTGCTTAAAAAAATTCATGTTTTGTTTTATGTTCTGATGTCTTTTAAATGTTTAAAATATACGTCATAAATTACTTGGGGGGTGTTTTTGTCTTTTGTGCTGTTTTATCCTGAAAGGAATATGTGATGGACGAAATCGAAATATATTTTTCAAAACTAAAGGATCTCTTTTATAGTTTTTTAAAGGGATATTAAACTTTCTATATCTTATGTTTTAGGTTGATTCAAAACCTATACTTTTTGCTTGTGATTCATCAAAGGTTTACCTTTACATTTTACAGATAAGTTTATATCTTACCTCAGTCAATAGTTGATTTTTACCTTTAAAATAACCAAATTATGCTCAATTAAAATAGAGAAAAATTTAAAACTATAAAAAAAACGTGCAAAACACCTATTTTTGAGGGTGTTTCATACATTTTGAAGTCACAAAAGTTAATATAAAGTTTTTTTTTAGTTGTTACAGTTATCTTATCTTTCAATTTGAGGTATTTTAGGGAATTTTTAGGTCAAAATTAAAGATCGATAAAAAAGGTATAAATTTATATAATAAATCAAAAGATATAAATTCAACAAGATCAAAAATTAAAGATATATTGCTTGAATAAACTTAAAATACATGGTATAAAAAAATAAATAACCTTTTTTAAACAAAAGAATAAATATAGAAAAAGTTGAAACTTACCAAGGGCCAAACGTGTGAACTATTTGTCATTTTCTATAAAGGACGTAGGAAAAAAAAATGTCATTCATTTAGAAGGAACGACATGTCGTTATTTGAAAGAAACCACATGTTGGGTTGTTCATTTGGCGAAGATATACGACGTCTAAATTTTTTAAGATAAACGACAAATCACACCACAACATAACAAAATCACGTCGTCTTCCCGTCTAGAAAGGACAAATCACACCATGACATTACAAAATCATGATGCAAAAATATTTGTTTGTAATGCATTAAATCTGTGTCGTTCAGTCTCGAAGACATGCAACGTAGACTTGCAGAGCAAATAGATTGCAAGGAAAGTGGGGGCATTGAAATTCTTTTTTTATTAAGAAAAAGTGTGGCATTGATAAACGATCTGTCGTTTTTTTTGCAAAAATTTATCTGTCGTTTGTTTGGAAGTAGAAAAACGACATGTCTTTTTGTAACGAAAAACGACAATAGAAAATAATTTTTGTAATGAAAAACTACATGTCGCTTGTAGAAGCCAGACTTATTAAGTTGGTCTCAAAGCACACAGCCCTTAGTTATTTTTATTTTTATTCTTTTTTTGCCCTTCTCTTGTTCTTGCTTTTCTTTTTTATGTACTCAGCTTCATGTATCCATTTTTGTCCGATTATTCCACCACTTTTTAATTTCAATCAAAAGCAGCCAACAAAATATTTGCTTGTCAATTATTGTGAATCATTGGACTCTTTTAATGATGAAGTTGTTTGTTGCGTTTTGTTTATTGGTTAGGTTATTTATACTAATTTGGCTGCTTTTTTCCTCCTTAAAAACAAAAAAATTGGAAGTAATCTGGACAACTTTTTTTTTTTCTCTTTTACAAAAAAAAAAGAAAAAAAAAGAGAGTACCGCAAACCCTTTTTTGGATTTCTTTTAAATAACCTTTAAAAAAGTTTACCATTTAAAATTTAAATAATTGTAAACAATTCTGAAATAACAACTTGAAAAAAAAAAAAAAAAAAGAGCACCACTAATCCTTTTTTGGATTTCTTTTAAATAACCTTTAAAAGGATTGACCATTTAAAATTTAAATAATTGTTAATAATTCTAAAATAACAACTTAAAAAATATTTTGTTATGATGTCTATGATAAATTTGCAATTCTGTTTATCTGACGCACATTCGTTAAAAATCCAATAAAAGAATATTGTTTTGGGATTTCAATATTGGAGAATTAAGCTCCTCAAGACACACCAATAAGACTTCTAGAAGTGGATCCTAATGTTGGAACCCGCTATTCTTTTTATACTAATTCTCTCAAAATTTTACTTTTGTACTTCTTTCAAACATTTTTTTTTTTGTTCGTCCCTGTTAAAATAATCTCTAATGTACCAAATTTAAGTACTTCTCGTATAGTTTTTCAATAATATTATTTTAGCAAATATAACTTTAATGGTTTCTCTTTTTTTTTTTTTTAATCTTTCCTGCCAAAGTAATTTATTTATTTTTTAGTTGTCGTAAGATATATATATATATATATATATATATATATATATATATATCAAACATTCCCTTTCTTAAACATTTTTTTCCTTCACGTACATGTATACCTATATATCCCATGAGTAGTATATTTAATCACATAGTACTAAAACAATTTTAAAATATCAACTTAAGAATCAATTTTTCTATGTTGTCTTTGATAATACGTTTGGCAAAACATCCTTTTACCTTCCACGTCTCAAAACGGTCCATAATACATAGTAAGAAGATGAAAGTATGAAAATAAATTGAAGAATTCAAATTGTAAATATTTTAGGAATTGAATTTTGTCAAGGATTATTTTATTCAATAGTCCTTATTAAAACTCAGCACAAATAAAAAGGACTAAAATCTAAGTCCTAAAACTAAGATTGACACTACTAATTAGACTTCTATTTTTTTTTTTTTGGTAAGCATAAAATTTTCTGATGTAAAACTATAATTTTGGAATTTAAAATTCATTAAAAAAATATAATCTTAGGCAAAAAGATTGTGAAACATATAAAGACGTCCAAATAATAAATAATATTCAAGTCAGGAATCAAATATACTTGTACCAATTGATTATACATTAAGAAAATAATGTTATCTATAATTTATATATGTATTTCAATATCTACTAAAAATGATAAGTTGAGATGGTTGTGGAGAATAGACTTCAATTGTTTGAGAATTATTGAAAAGTTTTCTATATATACATTTAAAGCTAGAGGCCTAAGTTACCACGAACTCTTTTTTAACTCCTTTTATTGTGCAGTAATTATTTGATTAATCCCTTGTATTGAATAACATTTCAACCAAATGAAAACCCGAAGAAATAAAGCTTTGTTCTAATGGAGCACGTGCCCTGCTTTCCTAGTTGTAAAAAAACACACCATTATTATCTTGAAGAAACAATATATTGTTGTTTTAAAAGAAGCGACACATTGTTTGTTAGGTAAAGATAAACATATAGATTGCGGGGTCTTCTCGCATTTTTAAGCAATTTTTTGCTTTTTTTTTTAAGTGAAAGTGAAAATTTCTATTTAATTTTGATCACTTAAATTGTTATATATTTTTCTTTTAAAAGAAATGTCAAAACAAAAATATTTTGTTTTCAGAACAAAATTTTAGTTTGTAGTCACTAATAAAGATAAAGTTGCTATTAGTTTTTGTAGATGGGTTTTCCTACAGTTGAATTGTTGAAATACCAAATCAAGTAATCGGGAACTTGGGCCCTCAAATCACCGTTAGATGAACCTGTCTACTTGGATATGCACACAAGATTAGAATTAAATGAAAGAAATAAAACAGAAATAAAAGAACACGCTAGATTTATAGTGGTTCACTCTGTTAATGAAGAGCTACGTCCACTGTAGTTCACTATCAAGTTTTCTTCATACAAATTGCAATGTTACAAGAAAGTCGGAATAGATGAGAAAATAACCGGGCAGAGTTTCTGTCTCTCTTTTTTTGTTTTCCTTTTCCGAAGCTACCTCTCCCCTATATATAGACTATGGAATTGAAACGTGGTCATTAACCGTCAGGTGGAGTGGAGTAATGCTTCGTAAATAACTGTGATACTGGGACACATGTCGGTTGATGATTTACTGCAGAAACCACTACTTCCTCATATTCCGGTCTTGTACTTAACGTGTGTTAACCGTTAGAACGTGCTATCCGTCTAACCGATACGAACGATACCCTAAAAGAATCGAATAGTCAGTTTGAGGAACCAATTCCAACAAACGAATCGAATAATCGATTCGATCGTATGACCTGTTCGAGTCGCTTGATCAACATTGTTGGGTCGTCAGGGCTCATGGTCAATTTGGGCCTGTCCGAATTGTATACCCCAACAATTTTAAAGTTTTTTCTAATGGTCTTGGTTAGGCGTTGAGGTTAAGTAGTCAGGTTGGAACAAGCGTTGAGATTTGGCCAACAAGTCAGAAGTTGTCACCGATACCAGGTTTGGGCCTAGGGCTAATTAGCGTCAATCCTTATCCTACCTCCATCCCTACCTATCAATCGACCCCTATGCATAACTTGACCATAACCTATAACCTTCCCGACCCTAGTAAGGTTAGGCCTATATATTGACCTAACTCGTTGTTCAATCCCCATGCAAGAACAAACTTTTTTTTTTGTTTTTTAAATATGGAAAAAATAGTTATCGAACATGTCTTTTGTTTAAAAAATAGAGAAAATGAGAAAACATTTTGTTGTTTGTTTGAAAAAAATTAAAATAAACAACACCTAGAACTTCACAGTGTCTTCTCTTTAAATATGACAAAATCGCAATGGAAAAAGGACATTACAAATCCATATTTTCTTCAAAGTATTAGGGGACCTTCTTCCTTCCCTTTGCTAAACTAAAAAAAAGAAGAAGAAGGAATCGTTTTTATTCATTCTTGAAGATAAATCATCTGTTTATAGAGAGAGAAAATATTGTCAACGAATGACATGTTGCCTTTGTGAAGAAAAATATTGAATCGCTAAACAACTACATATCAAATCGTAAGCGAAAGGCTACAAAATAAAGTTCACAAATGTCCAAACAAGGGATAAAAAATAAGGGCATGTTTACTTTGCATCGAATGGAAATAGAAAATCAAGAGTGATTATCTTTTCTTTTTAATGTATTACTTAAAAAATTAGTAATAAAAGCTTTGTAGGCCCCACATAATCCAGGGAATGCCAATCCTCGTATTTCCTCAGTATTGATTCCTTATCAAAAAGAATGAATGCTAAATTATATATGTTGGGAATGTTCTCGGAACAACTTGCCAAGCAGCTCCTCAGATCCATGTTAAGCGCCTATCTCTATAGACGGTCATTTTACCACCCAGGACCTAAAGGATGGCTAGTCGAATGACCTACTACAGAAGGCCTCCTCAGTGTGCACTAACCACTTTAATTGAGGAAGATTATGGGCATCTGACCAAGGTGCCCTGCTTGAATCCACTGAGCACGAGTGGCCAAACACAATAATACTTCTATATACTGGAGCAAGTAAAATTCACAAAACCACCATGTGGCACTACCTTGATCCTTCGATGAGAAATTCTCCACACTTGGAGATCATAACACCTAACACCCGTCACCCTCACACCGTACTACAGTACACCTAGGTCGCGTGGCAAACCCAACTCACACCGGGTCCATGTCAAACACTACAAATAAGAGCATGAAATTTACCCTCAAGGTAAGTGGACTCTCTTATCTACGCCATGCCTCTCTTCTCTTAGCTTACCCCAAACAAGTACCAAACTTGAGAGTTAGAGAGCCCTTGGTATGCACCACACTGGAACCCCCTTGACTCTGAAGCATTTCCTTCTATTGCAGGTATAACCAAAGTAGGACACCTAGAGGCCAAGAAGGCAGTCCGATCACTGTGCATAACTACACATGGTGTTGACCAGTTAGAGAGCATCAACAATACATGTTCAAATCTAAATGTATTATCTAATGGTTATTCAGTCATGTAAAAAGAATGTCTCAATAATAACATTGAATAAGATTTGTATTTATAAGTAAGTAAACACTTGAAAAGGAATGATATTGTTTCTCATTACACCATCAAATAGACAACTAAACACTCAAAAAGAAATGAATGGTCCTCGATCTTTTTATTTTACTTTTATTTCCAATCTCATTACTTTTTCTATCACAATGGTTTGATAAACATGCTCGTAATGGATTGTGAATCTCTGTTTTTCTTTCTTTTTTTTTTAATTTTTTTTAAGTAGAGGATTGTGATACAAAAGGGGGGATTTTCCCACTAATGAAATGAGAGATGTGGAGATGAACCAAGCTTTCACTAGTAGATCTTGACGGTCTCGTCGGCTGGACGTGGTTGTCGGGGTAACTTGATATTGTTGAAATGAGACAAAGATATTCATATAAAATATACTTTCAGATTAATTAAGGTTTATTTTTAATAATGGTTGAAATGCTACTCAGTTACCTCCTCAAAATAAGAAAGCTCTGAATTAAATTAATAAAATACTTTTGACAAACTACAAGTACACCCTTTTGGATTTTTTGTTAACGTTCTATTATTCTCTGAAAATAACGAAAAGATCATGACTAGTACTAGAAGAGTTCGCTCATATAATAAAAGCCAGAAAAAATATGCCAGTCATGGATTGAAAACATACTCATTATGAGGGCGTTTGAATTGTCACGATTCGTACTGAAAATACTGTAGCAATTAAATTTTATGAGAAGAAATACTGTAGCAAAACAGGTCCAAAGGACACATGTATTCATTCAAAATTGAGATGTTTTAGTTTGTTCGGCGCTTGGCAGGTAGCTAAGAACTTGAAAACAGAAATCATAAAATTGTAGAGCAATGTAAGACTCTGTCTTTCTGAGAATGCTTAAGACACTTTGCCTGTAATTAACTTCTTCTACATTTCAAAAGTCGCACACATTAATTGTCACACCTACACAAACCACACATAGGTTTCTAAAATGCTATTTTTTGGTCATTGTTTGACAATAGTACTTGGACGTTTCAAAAATGTTGAAACTTCCAAGTCCATGCAACGTATTTTATTATTTCCATGCACTCCCTAACGTATTTGACCGATTGATGAAAATCAAAGTTTTTTTTCGTTTTTGACCCTTCGTTGTAGTTTTCGTGTATGATTTTCTGTTTGTGGGGTTCAGGCCGAAGAGTATGAAATTAAAGAACATTATTGTACAAATTCAGAATAATTGACCGCCAACAATGTGGCCTTGGTCTTGGAACTAATAGCCATTTTTTCTCTTCAACATGGCGGAAAGACTTTGTATTTTCAGAAGCTTCTGATATTTTTTACCGCAAAACTTATGTACATCTTTTTTTCCCTTTGTATCATATGAGAAAATAATCACTTGGCAAATTTTTTTTTTCAAAAAATCACTTTGATATTATGCGTTTTTGATAATATTAAAATGATAACTTCACATTAAAAAGCATATCATCTTTAAACCCAAAGTCTTTACATCATTTATCTCATTTTATTTAAATTTTCACCATTAAAAAAAGGACTGAAAATACAAGTAAATGTTATTTTATGCCCAAATATCATAAATAATATTTTCGATTTTTTTCTTAACTTTGGACCAATTAAATAAAAAGAGTAAAAGTATTATAATTGATGTTGAAAAAATAGACTTTAGGATACTAAAATTACATTTTTAAAATGTGAGGATATTATTACGACATTATAAAAATATGCAAGTACGAAGATAATTTATTACCTCAACATCAGTTTAACTAATTTTCTCATACATTACCGGGCCTGCCCAGATTTTTGAAAGTGCGTTCCTTAAAAAAAGTTTAATTAAAAAGGTTTAAAAAATAATTTTAATAAAAGAACATAAAAAATAATGCGCCTTCTCATTCATTTTTATAGTTCCCTAAAAATAAGTTTAATTAATGAACATCAAAGATAATGCGTGTTTATTTATTTTTATACAATTACTTATCTGTATTAAAATTTCCTTTTTACTCGAGATCAAAAAAGAAAGGCTGGGAAGTTTGGCTTCATGGGTATGGTGCGCCGGAGTGGTTCAGCAACGGTTGTTATGTCCCAGTCAGGCCTCTCTGGAATTTGGAGGTTGTTAGTTTTCTTTTTAACTTTTTTTGTTAGGGTTGTAATCAAGGACATCACGTGATGGAGATAGTCTCTCTATCTTCGGCGGCCTTAGCTTGTTAGTCTTTTCTTTTTGTTATTTATAGAAGGCGTGTAGAAGTTCGATTAGACCTTAATCTAAGTCGTGTTGTTTATGTCATGTTAAGGAAGGGTTTGATATCGATCAATTAATTTAATCCATCGATGTTTCTTGTATTTTGTAACAAGTCTTGTCGAGTTTTAGTTTCTTTGACGAGCTGGCCTTTTAGCATTTTTGGTCTTGATCCTTACTAATAAATCTACTCAATGGTCGAGATCATGTTCTTTTAAGAAAGGTCATATGCAATTAAGTTTATAATCTTTTTTTATTAATAAAGTTTGTTTTTCAAAAAAAAAAATTGTTTTCAACGCCAAAACATGTGTCACAGCCTTTTCAATTAAAAAAAAAAAAAAAACCATGTTTCATAGAATTTTTCTTCCAAAATTTGTCAAAAAAAAAAAATCCCAAAATTAACGGCAAAAAATCAGGGTCCAACTAATAAACAAGCACCAACCACGACGAAGTTCTTAGTCAAAATCATCACCTTCTCTGTATGGGTTCAAAGTCATTCAATCCAACGGAGAAAGCCGCAAAAACAGCGAGTCACAACCGCACGATCAAAAAAAAAAAGCGTGTCTCTGACGGCGGTGTTTATAATATTAGTAGGCCGTGGCGATTGCGACGACGCCACGTACCCTCATTTGACGGGGAAAAGTTCATGTACGCGCCGGTCCACCTTTCCCTTATTATATTCCCCAACAATGTTTCTCGAAAACAAAACAAAGAAAGAAAGAAAGAAAACTCTCTCTCTTCTAATCTTTCTCTCTCTTTCTGAAACCCTAATTTCCATTCTCGAAACGTTACTCAGATTCACCTCCAAGGACTGAGATTCGGTAGTTACTGCAGAGATTCCGATGGGCCAATCGCCCTCAATGTTCGGGGCTTCGTCGGAGCCTGAGATTTCTCCCAGCCGTCAGTTTAGTTTCCGAACTTCCTCGGTGATTTCGTCCATGGAAGAAATTGAGGAGCCTGAGGTTGTAGAGAGCGTCGCCGGAGGGAGGGATTACACGTTGGATCTTCCCGATGACTGCTTGGCTTTCGTTTTCCAGTTTCTCGGCGCCGGTGAACGGAAACGGTGCTCTCTCGTCTGCAAGCGGTGGTTCCGAGTCGACGGCCAGAACCGGTGCAGGTTGTCCTTGAATGCTCAGTCGGAGATTCTCCCGTTTCTTCCTACTCTCTTCGCGCGGTTCGACTCCGTCACGAAGCTAGCTCTTCGGTGCGATCGGAAATCGATCAGCATTAATGATGACGCTTTGATCCTGATCTCGGTTCGCTGCCAGAACCTCTCTCGCGTCAAGCTACGCGGTTGCAGGGAGATCACCGACGTCGGGATGGAGATTTTCGCTAAGAATTGCAAGAGCTTGAAGAAATTCTCATGCGGCTCGTGCCTGTTTGGGTCGAAAGCCATGAACGCCGTCCTCACTCATTGCAAGGCTCTCGAGGAATTCTCGGTGAAGCGGCTCCGAGGGCTTCAAGACGGCTCCGAGTTGATCGGGACTGGAGCGGCCGCGCCGTCCCTTAAATCCGTCTGCTTGAAGGAGCTGATCAATGGTCAGTGCTTCGAGCCGCTTATAATCGGAGCGAAAAAGCTTGCGACTTTGAAGGTGATTCGTTGTTTGGGAGATTGGGATAGAGTTTTGCAAAAGATTGGAAACGGAAACACTGGTTTGATTGAAATCCACCTTGAGAGGTTACAGGTTAGCGACTTGGGGCTTTCGGGGATTTCAAAGTGCTCGAATTTGGAGGTTTTGCGGATTGTGAAGACCCCGGAGTGTACGAATTCTGGTCTCATTTGCGTTGCAGAACACTGCAAGCAATTGAGGAAGCTTCACATAGATGCATGGAGGACTAATAGAATTGGCGACGAGGGTTTGATTGTTGTGTCTAAACAATGCCATAACCTGCAAGAGCTTGTTCTGATCGGCGTCAATCCAACCTCTATAGGTTTAGCAGCGGTGGCCTCCAATTGCCACAAGCTGGAAAGGTTGGCTCTCTGCGGCAGTGGCTCCGTCGGCGATGCGGAAATTGCCTGCATTGCTGCAAAATGCGTGGCGCTGAAGAAGCTCTGCATCAAGGGATGCCCAATTTCGGATGTTGGGATCGAATCTTTCGCCTGGGGTTGCCCAAATTTGACCAAGATTAAGGTCAAGAAATGCAGCGGAGTGAGTGGCGGTATTGCGGATTGGCTTCGGGAACGCAGGGAATCATTGATCGTGAATTGGGATGATGGTGAAGTTGAGCGCCTGGATGGTAACGCTAGTGAAATTGGTGCTCCAGAAAGTGTGGTGGAATTTCCCCGGACTTCTGGCCAAGTAAGTGATACCACAGCAGCCTCTAGTAGTAATGGTCCAATGCAATTGTTAAGAACAAAGTTTTTGGCATATAGAAATCTAGTTCCTTGCGCCTTTAGAAGGTTCACCAATACTGATACTAGTTCCAATGGAAACTTATAGATATTTGTGCCAAAGCTGGAAATCTATTTTCGCTAAGTTGTTTCTTTCGTTGGACAGAGAATTCTTTGGTTGTTGTATTGCCTGTTCCTGGCTTCGTTTTTATGATCTTAAGTTTAGGATTTTATTTGCAATTGCCAGAGTTCTGGGCATCGGAAAAAATGTATGTTTTGCTTAAAACTCTAACATTCACCTTCATCTTTGAAATTTTATTTGAATTTCCCTTGCAATTCATTCATTCTTTCTTCACCACTGTCCTCCATGTGGGCCATGGCCTGTGTGTGTTTGTGGTTGCTTTATCCAGTTCAGGGTATCTCACAGGTTCAGTGGGATCTCAGTATATAATTTGGTTCTAAACTTGTTAGTCTTGCATTTTTTATTTGCGCGTCCATGTGAGGTTATGGCCTCTTAGAAATCTGTTGTTTTATGATTATCAAGCGAGCTTAGAGCATCTCCAATGCCATTTGGTTGTAACATAATTTGGTTCTAAAGTTGTTATTAGCACATCAATTTAGCATTACAATGCCATTTTTAATATTAAATTTGCTATATGTTAAATTTTGTGGTATATTTGCCACAAAATTTAGCATATAACAAATTTGATATTTAATTCATATTGATTGGTAGATTAACTTTTTTACTTTAATAATTATAACATTCTTACTTTTTAATTATTTTAATATTAAAAGTTTACATTTACAAGTTTCGAGGTTTAATAATTATGCAAAAAGGTAAATATAGCAATGACATTTTAAATAACATTATGTATTGGACATAAAATAAAATAACACATTAAATATGTTATTCTTACACTTTTTGGTAAACATTATGACATTTGCATTGGAGATGGTCCTAGATGGAATTTCTAGTCTGAGCTGATAATGTGCGTGAAGTTGAGTAGGAACTCAAGTTGTTTGGTTTATCGATAGATAATAATAATAATAATAATAATAATAATAATAATAAACTTTGAAGCAGAAGTCTATAGGTGGAATGTGGTTATATCTTGCAACTACGTTTGCAGTGTCGTTGAACAGTATGGAGTGTTGGTAAAGTTTTATCCTTAGTTTTAAATAATGGCTTTTGACATTGCTTGTTTTGCTTTTATCTGTTTGATATTTTTGCTCGATATGCTTACAAGCTGTATATATGGTCGATGAGTTGCTGCGTTAGGGCGCCTTTATTTGGTGATTTCCTTTTTTTTCATCTGATCATGCGTTTACTTACAAATCAATAACTAGAATTTAGTGTGCCTCATGAGAAAAATATCAATCTTTGTATGTCTTTAACGTTGATTCCCTACTTTACATACCTTTGAAATTCAGATATTATAATGTAATAACTACAAAAAATATTCTAGAATATAATTCTGGTAATTATATTAATAAGAAAACCATTTTGAAGTTTAGTGGAAACTTGAAAGAGAAATAGATTTAGCTTCCATTTGAAAGTTTAATTGTATCTAACGTTTTAAGTTTAAGAACTGTAGCATGTGAGAGCTGTTGAGAGCTTTATATTGATCATGGTTGTAACAGATGGGTTGAAACCGAAGTTGTATTGTTTCACTTACGCAGCAACAAGTAAATCTTTCCTTGATCTCTAAGGGGAAACTACAGGTCGTTTGAGTGCTTTAGACAATCTCTGAGGGTTTCCGTTTGAGTGCTCGAGACGCTTAATAATAACTAATTGAAACAAACTACATGTCGTTTATTAGTGATTTGAATTAGTGATTTGATTTGAGTTAGTGTGATTTGAATTAGGATATGAGTTCGTGATTTGAATTGTTATTCGAATTAACGTTTGGACGTGCATTAAGATATAATCTAAGCATGAGATAAAATTAAAATTTGTGTTTAGAAAGATAGTAAAGATGGTTTTTGATTTATTAATAAATCTAATCAAATCTTAATATTATTGATCTTAAAAATATGCGATATGGATTTTGATTTATTCGTCTCTTCATTAGGTCACAATGAAAAAAGAATCATCGTAATTGGATATCAAATAAAGAAGTTATGATTTTTTTTCCTTAAATATAGGAGAGAGAATTTTAGTTTTTACTGTAGCAAAGATATTCGAGTATCAAAAGTTTAAGGGGATGAGAATTATGAAAACTTAGATTTTTAATACTCAAATGATTCAGATTTTAAGGGAAACAAATATGTATCTAAAGGATTTTTGATACTCGAATCTAAATTTGAGTCCATTGAGTTCAAAAACTGCCTGAACCAAAACATACCCTAATTACAACTTAAATAAAGACTAGCAATGCATTGTTCATTTTCCATTTTAGGGGGAAAGCGTTCAATGTGTGGTTTACCAACATATTCAAAAAAGAAAGGAAGAAATCACACGATCTTCTATTATTTATAACAAAAGTTAGAGGAAAGGAAAATTTTTTATTGTAATAGTATGTTTAGCATAGTAGTTAGAACTGTAAATACTGTAGCATGTGAGAGTTTAATACTGTAGTAATTTTTTTGCTTTTACTGTAACATGTGAGAGCTTTACACTGTTTCTAATTAAAAAGTTGATTAGAACCAACTAATGCCAAAAGGGACATAATACCTTGTATGTTAAAGTTTAGCAAAGCATGAATAATCTCCTGGAATTCCATAAATAATGAAGTGTTGTGTTAGACCATGTGTTTTGGAAAATAGTAAGTTATCATGTTAGTCTCAATTTTTTATGAAAGTATGATTTTAGTCCTGAATATTTTATTTTGGATTTATCAGTCTCTAACATTTTATTTTAGTTACTAAGGGATAAATTTAACTATTAAACTGTTAATTTTGGGCCATTTTGTCACCTTCTTGATAACTTTAGGGACTAACTTGTCTCCTTTTTGATAACTTTGGGACAAGTTTGTTATCCTTTTTTGTCAAAAATTAATTGTTTGACTGTTATATTGGTCCTTTGACAACTAAAATTATATATTGGGGATTGATAAATCAAAATAAAAGATTAGGGTCAAATGTTCATTTTCATGAAAGTTAAAGACTATTGAAACAATTCACCCTTTTGAAAAAGACAATGTACTCTCATGTTTTACAAGCCATACAAAAAAATTCCTCATTGGTTATAATAAAATGGTGCCTTTTATGTTTAGATATACAAAACAACAATAGAATTTTCTTGTATTGTTGTGATGCATGCCAATGTGTGCATGCTTGACATGCCATGCACTTACGTTGTCTACAAATGCAATGGCCTTGATCAAGCTGAGCAATGCTTCGAGAGTCATAGTTGACTTGAAATTCATAATTTCCCACTTATAGACGGTGAAACGTTACTGTTTGGATGTAGATATATTGTTGTTCGAGTATAAATGTAGAGTTAAGCATCAAATGCACCATTTTATTTAATAAGGTAGAATGCACAGATTAACTCTCAATTTCGGCCTTTTCAAACAATAGGGTGTGTTTTAATATGATTTCTAAACATATGCATACAAATTTTCTTTTTCAAAAACATAGTGTCTAATTATCATTTCATTGAAGCACATGTGATATTATGTGATTTTTCACTCTCAACAAAATATATCATGGTATCTTGGATGCTCGTTTTTTGAAAAATAAAATTTCCATTTTTCCCTTTTGGTTTAAAGATATATTAAAATGAAAAAACACATAATTTTGTTTTCAAAGAATTTTTACAAAGGAAAAAAAAAAGTTTTCTATGTCTAAAAAGAATGTAGTATTCTGTATTTCTTTCCCAAAAAATGTTTTAGATTCAAAGGGAAAAATTGCATTTTTCATGTCCAAAAAGATTTTGACTGCCAAGATGATGCCTTTTGAAATAGGCGATTTTTTCTTGTGTGGGAACTGAAAAAATTAGATACTCATTAGTGGATATTCATTTTCAATCTTTAGATTGTAGAAAAAATTAATTTTAATTGGACTTGACGATTTCAAAGCATACACTATTACTAGGAAATTTATTTTTGCATTATGTGCCAAGTATTTGTTTTATGTGCATAATTTTATTGTTGTTATTTTGCACATAATTTGGAAAGTATATTTTAATGTATATCATTTAGAAATTGTTCTATCTTAATGAATGTTTTATTAGAAAAACATGTTGTGGATAATTGATGTGCTAATTTATTGTTATATGTATAATTTTGTTTTCATTATGCATATTATTAAGTTAATTATTTAGCACAAATTTAGATTTTGTTCGTAATTGTTTGCATTGTGTATAGAATTTGCAATATTATCATGGTATCTTGAATGCACTTTTTTTGCAAAATAAAATTTCCATTTTTCCCTTTTGGTTTAAAGAAATATTAAAATGAAAAAACACATAATTTTGTTTTGAAAGAATTTTTACAAAGGAAAAAAAAAGTTTTCTATGTCTAAAAAGAATGTAGTATTCTGTATTTCTTTCCTAAAAAATGTTTTAAATTCAAAGGGTAGAATTGCATTTTTAATGTCCAAAAAGATTTTGACTGCCAAGATGATGCCTTTTGAAATAGGCAATTTTTTCTTGTGTGGGAACTGAAAAAATTAGATACTCATAGGTGGATATCCATTTTTCAATCTTTAGACTGCAGGAAAAATTAATTTTAACTGGTCTTAACGATTTCAAAGCATACACTATTACTGGGAGTTCCTACAAAAAAAGTCTCTTCTTAAATAACCTAGTAGTTCAATAAAATTTCCTAAAAACCAAGGGCTCCAGTGCAATATAGTATTAGAATGACGAGGAAATGAGAATGACATCTTCCCCTAAACGATGTCACATTTAATCCTTAGTTCTTAAATAAACATGGTCTTATTATTATTATTATCGTTATTTTAAAGGTGACATATGCTTTCCGTACTAAATAGGGATGAAAAGTAAAGCAAACAACAGCAACAATACAATTATGGCGATGATGATATATAATGAGGATCAGGATGAAGATAATAGTGCATGTTATTTCACATGTTATTTTGACCAATTTGACATTAGGGCAGACTTTTAAAGCTCTTGAGTCTTGAGTAAAATAAGGGACACTTCTGTCATTTTGAAAATATATAAAATGGATATCAACACTTCAATCAAACATAGATATTCATTTATAATTAGGAAACTTCTATGGTGAGGGATCCAATCTCCTGGCACCTGTGTTGTGAATTGACAAATTAACACGTGGCAATGAAAACAAGTGAAGTTAATGGCAACCGGTTGAGTAGGTAAGTACAAGAAATAGAGAAATGAACGAGAGAAGTTAAAAACAAATGTAAAATGGGCTCTCAAAAAAAAAAAAAAAAAAGCAAGAAGAATAAAAGAAGACGTTGTCCAACTTCTTTTTGCCTTGCCTTTTCTCAGCTCTTGTTTCTGGTTCTGTTTGCAAGTCGTTTTAGATTTATTGAAGGACTCTCTTATTACCCAAAAAAAAAAAAAAAAACTACCCTTAACCTGGAATGAACTTCAATCAATCCTCCACAAGACTTCCCCATTACCGTTATAAAAATTCGAGAAAAAAAAGACTAAATCAGGAGCACTAATAAATCTTAGAGATGATGATAAGATGATAGCATGCCTAAAACAGAACGAAGAACAACAAATCACCAAGAAAAAACAATCTCATTCGAAGGTCCATTAAAGAACAACAATCTACATTCGAAATATTCGGCAAAAGACCCAAAATGTCATAGAACCCAAAAATCTCTTCTTCGTTCTTTCAGCCGAGTTTTTTTTTTAAAAAAAAAATTATGTTTTTTTTGGGGTTTAAATGGTCTAAGGAGATAGATTAGGGTGTTTAGCATTGCGGTTATAACTATTAGTTAGAGCTTTTAAATACTGTAATATATGAGACCTTTATACCGTAGCAACTTTTTTGTTTTTACTACAGCATATGATAGCTTTATACTGTTCTTAACTGAAAAATTGTTTAAAACCAACTAATACCAAACAGGTTAAAAAGAAATGGATAGATGGAGGATTATTGTTTAAATCTAATTTTTATGACAAATTTTATAAAAGTAAAAATGAGAATTTTATGATTAAAAATTATGTCATAGTCTTAAGCAAAATATGAATTAAATGACGATAAGAGTTTATCGATAAGCAAGAAAAAATAACCTAGAAAGTTTAATGGTTGCAGAATATATTGTAACAAATTTTAATATAAAAATACAATAAAAGAAAAATACTATATGAAAAATATGTAAATAATACTACATTATAGAAATTAAGTAGCACAGAAGTTATACAGTATGAGAATAATGTCGGATTAAAGATTATACTACATAAAGTTAAATAGTATGAAAATTATACAGCATAAAGCTAAACAGTATGGGAATTATATTGTGTGGAAGATATGGATGAGTGTGAAATAATGTGGAATCATATAAATAGTGTAGGAAAGAATATTGATAGTATAGGAGGTATACCGACAGTATAAAAATTACTATCGGTGTAAATTTAAACTGTGCAAAAAGTAAGTAGGGCCCATTTAATGACACCTCAAAGGTGGAGAAACTGCCACGTCTCCCCTAATGCAACCAGTTTTGGACAAGTAAAAAGAGCAAATTTTTATTTGCAAGTAAGTCCATAATGTGAGTACATTACATATCTAGGGATGTAAATGAAATAAAAGCTTAATTTATACAAAAAAAAATTCCTCCCATTTCTCCTCTCAAATTCGCCTTGTAATAAAAGTCTCTCTCAAATCTTGATCATTTAGGCCTCCAAAATATCCAAGGAAGCATGGATATTTGTTCTTAATGAAGATTAAGGACTTTTCAAGGAAAACACTCTAATTTTACCTATTGTGTTTAAAGGGGTTTGCTCATATTTTGGATGAGATTTTTATAGGTTATGTTATAGATTGTTGTCAAGGATCTTAGAAGGTTTTTTAGCACCAAAAGGAGGAACAAAAGCCCTTGAAATCCGTAGGTAAATTCTAAACCACAGCCTTGAAATGTTTATGTATATAAAGTGTTTGATTTAACATTTATGGAGCATACAATGCAATAAAAACACTATGACAAGTTTAGTTTGAGTGTTATGTTGATGGTGATAAGATTAAAAAGATTGATAAACAAGGGTTTTATGCAAAAATAAGAAAGTTTGATAAACTTTGTCAAAGTATAAAGTTTAGCTAGATTTCAAAGAAATAGATTTTTGATAAACTTAAAGACTGATTTTTTTGGAACAAAACACTAGATTTGTCATAAACAGTGAGATGAGCGATTTTCGTGAACAAAGTTTTATAAAATTCTAATTAGATTATATTGAAAAGTTTGAATTCTTATTCGATAGATTTGAGAACTGGCCAAAAACCTCCATTGAAACGTTGGAATTTGAAAACAATTAAAATACAAAAGTTGTAGATCTTGCCAAAGCTATTAAAGTCACAAACAATTTATGAAAATTCTACATGGACTTTAAGTTAAGAGTTTTATGAGATTTAGTCATGAAATTTCAAAACGGTTAAACAAGAAAAAATATTTTGAAATCGTTTGAATTTTACTAAGGAGCTTCTATAAGTTTTAATCCTTATGAAAAACTAGACATTTTGGTGTAAAGTAGTGATTTTTGGTTCTCGAGGAAAAATGTCAAGATTTTATGTTTCAGGCCAAAACTATAAACCCTTGTGAAACTGGATTTTTCACTTGCAATGTTGGTTTTTTGTACTACTACGAGCAAGTGAGTAACCCTTTTTAAAGCTCAAAGGAATGTGAGAATTTTCTAAGAAAAGCACATTAAGGGCAAAATTGTCAAGATTTTTGTATTACGGGTAAAAACTATAAAGTTTTGCTAAATAGATTATTGCAAAAAGAAAACCAATGTTTTGATTTTCATAACACTACAAATGGCAAGGAAATATAAGTTTTGATTTAAACAGGCTCAAAAAGTTTTTTAAGACCTGTCAAGGGCAAAACTCGTCAATAGCAAAATAGTTATTTTTTTGTAAAAACGACTTAAACGAATCCTGAAATGTTCAATTTATAAAAACATCCCTTAACAGGAATTTGTCCATAACCCGTAAGTGTCGGGACGATGAAGTAAAATGAAAAGTTTAATAATGTAGCATTCGAATTATGTGACTTATGAAAAACCCGTTGAGGATAAAATCGTCATTTTATGTAACGATTAAAACAAATCTCGAGTGCTTTAATTTAGCAAAGCGTCCTTAGATGAAAAATATTCCATATCACATTAAGTAATGAAACCGTCGAGTAAGATGTGGAATTTGACCATAGAACGAGCAAGTTAAGCAATAAAGAAGTAAACCAATGGTGTAAACTTGGATAGTTAGCTAATAATCAGGTGTCGTTTGAACATGACATAAAGCCAACTAATTAAAGGAAAATGGATAAAGATGGGACGCTATAGCGATAAACATTTAAGTCTCAAATCTCACATATAGCATGAAGAAAATAAATTTAAAATACTTTGTAAATATTTGAAATGTAAGGCATTTATTATGCATAATGCTTTAAAGTTCAAATCATGATATGCAATGTGTTGGCAATTGTTATGATTAATTTATAAACATTAAGTTATGTTATGCTAAATGTTCACTAAGATTAAAAGATCAGTAATCTAAACCCTAGAGTTAAAATAAGAAAGTGTTGTACCAACCTCTCGATCCAAGGGAAACATTATGTTAAGTTATGTTACTGTCTCGATGTTCAGTGGTCAAATGCATTTGGTATGCATACTTGGGTCCATAGTTCCAGTAAGTTAAAAATGATAATAAAGCATTCATAAAAGAGCATAAATAGAATCATGCATTATGATATTGCTTGTATTCCTTTAAGAAATGTTTTTATAAGTAATGTTTATGAGAAACATTTTACAAGAAATATTTTATGATGAAGAACGTTTTGTGAAAAACATTTACGAGAAATATTTCAAGAAAGAAGTTTTATAAGAAATTTTTCAAAAGAGATATTTTACTAGAAAGGTTTTTAAAGAAGAAAGTTTTAAGAACAATAGTTTAATGTTTTGTGAGAAAAGTTTGAATTTACTAAGAGAAAGCTCATTACAAGTTCCTTTATGCTGTAAGTAGTTCTACAAAAGACCAACAAAACTAGTTAAAGAGCTCAACGTTGTAGTGAGACAGATGTGAAGATTGTATTATAGATACCACTATAGAAGTTTTCCACTGTATTAAGAAAAGGTTTTGATGTTTTAAAAAATTTTATAAAAGTAAATATTTATTTAACAAAATTTTAAAAAATGTTTTAAATGATTATAAAGTCATGTTTTATACTATGTTTTAATTTATGTTGCAACATACATAAGTTTCAACAATTCAAGTATGTTTAAATGAAGAAAATACTCAGTATTTTTCTTACTAATAAGCAAGATTAAAAATAAGAAATGATGTATAAGCAAGCTAAATAATGGCTTGAAAAGTCAGGTTATCGTATCACTTTTTATCTTCCTCTTTTTTTTTTCTTTTTTTTTCTTGTATATCAATTGAAGTTTTTTTCTCTGAATGTTTATCACTTCATTATTTAGTAAGATATGCAATTCACTTCATTATTTAGTTTATCACTTCACTTACAAAAAAAAAAAAAAAAGTTTATCACTTCAATTTTTTTCTGAAAGCTATAATGTCATCACATGTATTGCAATTCTCAACTATTTATTGGGAATTACCACACTGCTCAAAAACCAAAAAAAGAAAAATAAAACCTAAATTACCACACTGCTCAATGCCAAGTGCTTGCCATCTTAGTGATAGTCTTAAGGATCGCTAAATAAAAAGTGCGATCACTAAATGAAAAAAAACTACGTCTAGAAACAAAAACTAGATTTTTCCTTCTTTGGTTCTCTCTCATACTCATCTAACACAAAAATTTTTGCTTTATGGTTCTTGTTAAATTGTTATTCCATGGTGTTGATTGTGAGTTTTTAGTCAAGCTTCGTAGAATGTTTTGTAGGAGCCGTTTGGTATTGTTTTTAAAATAGGCGAAAATGTTTGTGTTTTGAAAAATGAGATTTTTTGAGAATTTTACTGAAAATGTTTTTAAAACTTTTGCCTCGAAAAGTTTGCAAAAACATTTTCAAAAATTACGAGAACAAAATCAAACAAGGCCTTAGTCTCTAAATTATTTTTATTTTCCTTTCCTAAAAAACCATATCTCCTGTGAGCTCTTCGCCCTCTTGTGTTCGTCATGGGACTATTGGATTTTTGTTTTGGAGAACAAGGTAAAAGCAATGCAACTTTTAGATAAGGAAAGGAAAGAGAGAAGAGTTTAGGGTTCGTTTGGTAAATAGATTTAAATTAGTGATTTGATTTGAGTTAAGTTATTTGAATTAGAATTTAAGTTAATGATCAATTGTTATCCGAATTGATATTTGGATGTGCATTGAAGTTTTAATATGAATATGTAATAAAATTAGAATTTATGTTTGGATAGGTAATGAGAATAGTTTTTGATTTATTGACAAATTTAATAAATCTTAATGTTAATGATTTTAAAAATATACAATATTGATCTTAATTATTTCTCTTAACTAGAAACACAATGAAAATGAAAAAACAATCATCTTATTTGGATATCAAATGAAGAAGTTATGATTTTTTCCTCAAATATAAGAAATAGAATTTCAGCTTTTACTATAACAAAGATATCAGAGTATCAAAATTTTAGGAGGATTTAGAATTCTAAAACATGTTTGGTTCAAGCATTCTTTGAACTCAATGGACTCACATTTAAATTCAAGTATCAAGAATCCTTTAGATATACGTTTGTTTCCCTCAAAATCTGAATCATTTGAGTATTAAGAATCCAAGTTTTCAAAATTCTCATCCCCTTATACTTTAAATACTCGGATATCTTTGCAACAGTAAAAACTAAAATTCTCTCTCATATATTTGAGGAAAAAAAATCATAACTTCTTCATTTGATATCCAATTAAGATGATTCTTTTTTCACTGTGTTTCTAATGAAGAGAGGAATAAATCAAAATTCATATTGCATATTTTTTAAGATAATTAACATTAAGATTTTATTAGATTTATTAATAAATCAAAAACTATCTTCACTACCTTTCCAAACATAAATTTCAATTTTATTTCATATTCAGATAAAACTTAAATGCACATTCAAACGTTAATTAGAATAACAATTTAAATCACTAACTCAAATTCTAATTCAAATAACACTAACTTAAATTAAATCAGTAATTTGAATTTATTTACCAAACAGACCCTACATTCTTGATACTTAAAGGATTCAAATTTCGAGGGAGAAACAAACATGTATATAAAAGATTCTTGATACTTGAATTTAAATTTGAGTCTCTTGAGTCTAAAAAATACTCTAACCAAACACACGCTTAATCATTTGAGAAAAATTTGTACTCATCACTCCCAGTGGAGCAAGTTGTTTTTTTTATTTTGTTTAATTTCTCAAATTTTCAGCTTTAAAATTGGATAGTTTGATTTAATCCAACGATGAGCATTTCTTCACGGCACCGGGCTGGGACATTGTGGAATGACCCTCATAATTATCCCATAAAAAATATAGACCAACTTTATGGTAAAATAGGCGTTCCAAAACATCCGACACATGTTAAGAGGAAAAGGCTTTGTCAGTGATTAGATTGTTAGACATGATGACTTACATCAATTGTCACAAGAAGAATTTGGAGGGAAAATGGCATGTATTGGTAACTGGGCAAGTATATAGCTTGATTGTCTAAGTAAACCGGTTCATTTTGGTAAGGACATCAATGGCAATATATGCTATAAAAGATCTCTTTTTATAAAGGGTTTAAAAAAGGTGAAAATCGTTAGTTAGAACTATCTTTATTATAATATGTGAGAGTTTTATATTGTAGTAATTTTTTTTATTATTACTGTAACATATGAGAGCTTTATACTGTTCATAACTGAGTTTGTGGTGAAAACTATAGTTCCTATCACTATATCAAACAAGGGATTAGCCTTTCTTTAATAACTGACATCCTATTTTATTTAAATATTCAGATATTATTTTAAAATATCGTAATTTGTTCATGTTAACTTCATTAAGATGAATCTTCTTTCTGTATATTCGGGCTAAAGAGAACAACAAATCTCACCCATATAGTGTATAGAATTCTGCCGTTTTATTGAGGTTGTGTAAGATCCCAGTAGCATATATGTAGTTGCTCTGCTTTTTCTCTCTTCTAGTAATAAGAGAGAGAGAGAAAAAAAAAAAGCAACTGGATATGAGTTACAGGGCCTCATAAACCTGTTACCACTCCTCTTAAGTATATGTTACTGCCTAGTAATCGTTGAATTTACATCTACTACAAATAACGTGTCAAATCAATGTTCTTATATTCAGATGAATATCTATGATTGAAATACTTTGATGTTTCAAAAACAATACATAGTGTACCGTAGAAACACCCAAAAAAATATAAGTAAAATAATAATTTTATGAATAATACTACTTTCCCTCCGTTTTTGCTTGTAATACCAAACAAAAAGGGGCAAGTTTACATTCATTCCTTGTAATATCAACAACATATAAGAGTAGCAAAATTTTCTCCTTCCTTCTATTTCCTATTTGTTACATTTTTCTTTCTTACGTTCTTATATTTTTTTCCCACTATAACGTTCTTACATTTTTTCATTTCTTACAAAACACAACAGACAACAAGCAGCAATTTGTCTATTATTAACATGAAAATTTGTGAAAATTAATTTTGAAATTAATTTTTTATAAATACTGCATATGTTTAACATTTGTTATGCTACTAAAAAATATTATCGTAGATAAGAGAAAAAACCATTAAAGAGAATTGAGAGAGTGTTAAGATTTGTCTATTTGAGTGGGTTAGGAAAAAAAATTTAAACAACTTTTGCTAATTATTTTTAAAAATAATATGAGTGGTGTGTAGCATGAATAAACACAATTTTTAAAAGTGTGTTATATGTTTGATTTCCTCAAAAACTTTTATATTAAAATATTTTCTCGCTTTCAACTAGCAACATGTTTCCAAATGAATAACACTATTGCCTAGACATTGCTACTAGTATTTTTAAAACATTTAACTTTCTTCCCTCTATTCTCATAGTGGGGTTATAATTTGCAGACACGCTTACTTTCTTTTTGTAGGGTTTATAATTTACAGACACACTTGATTATTATTATTATTATTATTATTATTATTATTGGATTGCCAAATAAAATGTGATTATGATTATAGGTTGCCTTAGAATAGTCTTTTCAAAGATAAACTATGTGGTAGTTATAAGCACGACAAAATATTAACTATTATTATTATTATTAGTCTTGATGACTGCATTTTTAATACTATTTTGACAACTCACTTAAGTGTTTGAGTATTTTATTATTAATATTTATTATGTGGTCAAATTCTTAAGTTTAGATGATATAATAAAATAGTATTGAAGTAACAACAATGAAGACGAAAAATTTAAGACAACAATCGAAGCTCCAAACATAGACTGGCGATATTTTCACCTGACTCATCCCTATCCCCAAGGTTTTTTTTTTTTAAAGATATTTCTGTTTTTATACCCGCTGTTTTAGGTGGGCCTACATATGGGTTGGGTTGGGCAGTTTAAGGGTAAAGTTTTGGGCCGGGTTAAAATATTTAGTTTGTACAAATCATGAGCCGACTTAAGTAAAAAAATCAGTAAAATTTTCATAATTGGCCGATATTTTAAGAAGTGAATTAATATCTATTTTTGTTATGTAAATATCACTTAAATGTCTATTTTTTAAAATTTTATATATTCAAAACCTTAAAATACCCTTTAACTAAATGTTATTATATATTTAAATTTTTATAAAACAAATTTCCTTATTTTCTGAATAGTTAAATTAGGGAAAAAATATACATATATATTTTTTATGTTAACATATTACGTTGATGCTTTATTATACATGTATTTTCTTATTTTTTATTACATTAATGTGTTGTTTTACCGCCCAATTTTTAAATTTTGAAATTTTAAGTAGCCTATTAATATCTCGGATATATTAACGTAAGAAGTTCATAGTATTACTAAATTTTACAAGATATTGCTCCCTAGAAGATTCGGGTAAGATTTTTCTATCTTTTCAATTCCACTTTTTTTGTATTTCAATTTTTATACATCGAATGAACAAAAAGTCAAATTCGTATTATCTTTTTTGCCATATCTTTTTTTTTTTTTTCATATGAAGAAGTTGAGTTCTTCCTACCTTTTCTTTTGATTTCCTTCTCAATTCTACGTTTTTTTTGTTCTTCTTCTTTAATATTTCAAATTTTTTTTGATGATCTAGTTCAAATTCATGTGAGGCGTTTAAATTCAATTATAGCATGTATGAATGATGATTATAGAGGGTTCACATTCATTGTATTTGAAGATTATGATGTGACCTTCAAAAAAAAGAATATCATTAATTTAACAAAATAATAAAGGAATGTCAATAAATTAATGAGACAAATTACATTATAAAAATTAAAATTGATAACTTCACTAAATTGCAAAAGAAGTAAAAGATATACTGTCATCAACGTAACAATTCCAAACATTGACAATATTAAAAACAACAACAAAAAAATAATATGGACAATCAGTAAATTAATTGTCAACAAAAATACTACACTCCAAAAAAAAAAAAAAAAAAAACCAACACAGTTAAACCGAAAAGAAAATGAAAAACATTAATTATCATTAACTTAACATTAGAGGACAATATATGCATATAATAAAGTCCAAAACCTAAAACGTTGAACAAAAAACGTAATAATATCACATATTTACATGCTGCAAAGACAAGAATGCTATATAAATAAATTACAGCACAAGAAATAGAAATAGAAACCCTAAAAAAGGAATATATTTAATTTAATGAAATAATAAAGGAATGTTAGTAAATTAATGAGACAAATTAAATTAAAAAAATTAAAATTGATAACTTCATTAAATTACAAAAGAAGTAAAACATATCATGTCAATAAATTTCTTTTACAACACAAGAAACAGAAACCCCAAAAAAGGAGCATCATTAATGTAATGAAATAATAAAGGAATGTTAGTAAATTAATGAGACAAATTACATTAAAAAAATTAAAATCAATAACTTAATTAAATTAAAAAAGAATTAAAAGATATCATTGCATTAACCTAATGAAATATTAACTACATTACAATTCCAAACATTGACAAGTTTAAAAACAACAAAAAAGAATAACATAGACAATCATTAAATTAATTGTAAACAAAAATACTACACTCAAAAAAAAAAAAAAAAATAACACAGTTAAAACAAAAAGAAAATGAATAACATTAACCATCATTAACTTAATATTAAAGGATAATATACGCATACAATAAAGTCCAAAAACCTGAAATGTTGAACAAAGAACATAATAATATCAATGATTTACATACCACAAAGACAATAATGCTACATAAATAAATTACAACTTTTTTAAAAAATAAAACAATCAAACCATTATAAAAAATCTTGCACATTTGCGAATTTAATACCACTTATGGATGAATTCTTTTTGGCATATAAACACCCGTTGAGGATTTTGGATTGTTAATGGATGATTCAGTCTTCTTTTTTCTATACCATGCTTCTAGCGGGAGAGAAATACGAGTCGTGTTTCCAATTTGCTGGTAAAAAATCGTTGCTTTCAATTTAATGAGTCTTAGTGTTTTATTCTTGACGAGGCTTTAAAATTGATATTCATGTCTTTGAGATGATATACAAAGGTTCGATACACTTACTTATTTAAGAATAAGGACGACTTTATTCCAAAGTCTTAAATTTTAAAATCTTTATTTTAGATAATAATTTGAATTTGAACAATAAATACCTTAATTAGAGAGATTTTTTTTTAAATTAAATGATGTCATAATTCGTACTTTATTCCAAAATCACAAATTTTAAATTCCTTATTTTAGATAACAAATAAAATTTAAGTAACAAACACCTTAATTATAAGGATTTTTTTAATTTAATGATATTATAATATGTTCAAAATCTTAAATAAGTATATTATTACTACTTAAAAAATAAAACAAACAATATCACTAGTAAGGTTATTAATGTCTTTATATTTATACATTGGGACATATAAAGAATATGCATAAACTGAAGACATATTTTAATTTTACAAATAAAACAAGGATTGATGTCTCATTAACCCAAAAAATCATTCAACCTGCAATGAAAGCCCAGCCTCGGTTTCAGTTTAGGTTGGGTCGGTTTTGTTTAATATATGTATTATAGCTACAATAAATTTGAGAAAACATGAAGGCCTACGAAGTGGTTGAACATGTGCTTAGATACAAGTAGGTGGTTTTCGGTTTTTATTTTTTCCTATGGGTTGGATCAGCTTGGTTTGGGTTGGGCCTCCTTAAGATCGAAGGCCAACCCTTACGCTCGGTTTCAGAAAGATCTGGTCCATTGTCTTTTAGGCTGATGGAAAAAATTAAAAATCAGCCCAAATTCGGGTTGAGTTAGTCGGTTTCATTGGGATAGGCTGAATTTTGTATAGACTTAGTTTTAGGTTTATTCAAAAACTATATGTTTAGTTTTTTATCTCATAAAATATGTACATTTAGATTAAATTTAATACACAAAGCAATATCTTATCTCAGTCAATAATTGATTTTGGCCCTTAAAATTATCAAATTGTCCTTAAAAAAAAATTTAAAATAAGAAGGAAAAACAAAAAAATTAAAAAAAATAAAAATCATTTTTGAGGGTATTTTGTATTTTTTGGGCCAAAACCTTTAGTTTTAAATATTTTTAAGTTTTATAAATTTTTCTATTTGAGGGTATTTTGAGCACTTTTAGATCAATATTGAATGAATTGAAAAAAATTGTATAAATTTGAGTATTAAAACTAATAGAAAGGTATACATTTGATTAGATCAAAAACTAAAAGTAAGTTTTTAAATAAATATAAACACAAGATATGATATGGTAAATAGCCTTTTTAGAAGATAAGCTTTACTTAAAATTGTGAAGGAAACTCCCTAAAATAAAGAAAAAAAAAATTAAAGGGCTATTATAATTTTGGTGTCTTGTGTTTTAAAAAAATATCACATTGGTATTTTACTTTTTAGAAAATATCAAAACAATACTCTATAATTTTTAAAACTAATATTTTGGTATCATGAATTCATGTTTTATAACTCAAAATTTTCGGCTTAGCTTTTATTAATAAACCTCAAATTATTTTGTTTAAACTATAAAAGAAAATAAGCAAAAACAATACCCAAATAACAAATAAATTCACATATATAATTTTCTATGATAAGTTTTCTTTAATTTTTTTCCATTTTCTATCGTAACTTTAAAAAATGTAATTTGGGTTCATTAATAAAAGAGCAAGTGAGAAAAATTTATGTCATAAAATACAAATTTAAGGCATCAAAATAATAAATTTAAAAAATATAACATATTGATTTGATATTTTTTAAATAACAAGACATTAATGTGATATTTTATAAAAAGTCAAGGCGTCAAAATAATAAAATCCCTCCAAGAAAAAGAAGAAGAAGAAAGAAATTGTGAATGAAACGACATAGTTTTTTATGTGTGAAACAACAATCAATTAAACGACATGTAGTTTCATTCTAAAAGCCCTAAAATAAAATTGCTGCATCAACGAATTCGCGGTTCCCTTGCCAGCCGCTTCCCAAGCGCACCTTCACTTTTCTACTCTCTCTCTCTCCCAACCTGAAGAATCAGCCATGGATGACCTGCTTGCTACCACAGAGAAAAAGGTGAAGCCTTTATCTCTCTCTAATGCGGCTGACTTCTTCTTCTTAGCTCATATCTATCAGTCCTTGAAATGAAAGAAAAAAGAAGTAAAAATCTATGCTTCACTGAAAAATGTGAACTTTCGGTTTGACCTAATTTGGAATTTTTTTTTTGAATACTAAAAATATTTTTCATTGTAAGCCATGGAAAAAATGCAGTTTCCTATTCTTACAACTGCAGTAGAAATCCAGGATTCGATTTTTCATTTTACGTCATGTATTATGTTATGTTGACGTTTCCACTTGATTAGGCCCTTGTTGAGATTGTAAAGTTGGTCCAGAAAAGAGGATGGAAAGGCACTAAAGGAGATTGGAAGGAGTTTTTAAATGTCCATAATAGAAAGCTTGGGGCTCGCTTGAGTGATCCGGCAAGGAGACCCAATAGCGATTTGATTGCTTTTCTGAAGACATTTGATCAAGAGGATCATTTACAGGTAAATTAACACTGTATTAGTTTCTAAAGGCTGAATTTATTATTATTATTGTTCCAACATTTTATAGTTTGTTTGGTATGTAGGTTTAAACTGGTGTAGTTTTAAACTTTGTGATTTAAACGGCAGTTTTAAACCTATGTGGATTAAGCGGTGGTTTTGAACTGACCTTTAGAATGTAAAGATGGTTCAAAAAGGTTAGATCTAAGGGGGTGTCAAGTACTTAAAACTGATAGATTGGTCCATTTTAAATCATCTTTTATCATTTTGAACCATTTCTTTTTATTTTGCATACCAAACCCACGTTTTTTGTGGGCCTATAGATTCAAAACCCATCTCCATCGTTTTAAACCCTTGTACCAAACAACACATTAATATGTTGTGATGATTTTTTTATTTTCTCTTCAGTTCTTGGCCAAAGTAATCCAATCTTGCTCAAAACGCAACATGGTTCGACAATTTACAAGCTCGCTGGATGATGAGTCTCCTGAGCAGGTGAATGTTTTGGTTGCACAAAACAAAAGCACATAATATTACCCTCATTTGCCTACACTGTAATTGTTGAAATTAATGTCATCTCACAGTCCAATTTGTACGCAATATTGCTAAAGAAATATTACTTTAATGGAATTGTGTTGTGTATTGTTATTGAGATTAAGAATACAAGTCTCTGCAATTTGAGTTTGTATTAGAGTCTAAGTTGCAATGTAAGTTGTTAAGCTTTATCTCATTTCATTAACTCTGTTGTAACTTGTGCGTCTTTTAACCTGTGACGCTGGCAGTACAGAGGCTGGTTCACTTAACTCTTCAACATCCCCTATATCCCTTAGAGTATTCGTTCCTTTCAACTGGTCAGGTAAGTGGCTATGTCTAACCTTTTGCTCAATGTACATTCTATACTGTATTCATGATCTATTTGGAGATATCTAGGATAATGATTTTTCCTTGTAATTTTCTCAACTCTCATTTTAGTGCTCTTTTGAGCTTCAGCTTCCTATTCTTGGTGTTTCATCTTTAATTTAAACCAAAGCACTCAAACAGAAGAATCATTTTTGACTTTGTTGCACAGAACTAATGAGCAACAGATTTTATTTTTCTTCCTATAATTAGTCTACTAATGTCTCTAGGTTTTAAACTAGTTCCCGAATTGCTCAGTTTACCTCACCTCGAAGGAAGATTGATCCTGTATTCTATATATACTTCAAATGGCTCTTGTCTTCTATTAACTTATGGAAATGGTCAATTAGGATTGGATCGTTACAGAGGTTGGCAAAAAGTCCAAGGTGATGAGATCAGACAGAATTTTTGCCGTTGATTGTGAGATGGTTTTGTGCATAGATGGAACCGAAGCATTAGTGAGGGTGTGTGTTGTGGATCACAATTTACAGGTAATCATATGGCTTGGTTCTGGTATTTTTATGAAGTAACTCAGTTAATCCTTTTACAACCTACTTGGATCTGCTAATTTTCCAAAGTTGTTAGCTTTATCCGAAATGAGTGAAGGAAACACAAACTCTCAAAGGACTATATATTTGTGGTTTTTCTACCCTTTGAATGGTCAATTTCGATGTTTGTATTTTCAGGTCAAATTGGATGAAATGGTACACCCTGATAAAGCAGTTGCAGATTATAGAACCGAGATTACAGGCATTACTGCAGCAGATCTGGAGGGAGTTACGTGCTCGTTGGCTGATGTGCAGGTGAAGTGTGATTTTTGTAGGTCTTGAGAAATTTGTCAACGTTCTTTATCTCAAGTAGTCTGGTAATTTTGTAGAAATCATTGAGGAAATTGCTGTTGAAGGGGAGTATTTTAGTTGGCCATAGCCTAAGTAATGACCTGAATGGTTAGTGGAACTAGTGTTGTTGCTGTTGATTTTTATTTTTCCTTGTACAAAATTCAATTACGTTGGAAGTTTTATTGCTTTTACTTGTTTGCTCATATTTTCTGTTTTTTTGCGAGTTCAGCCTTGAAGATAGACCATACATGGGTGATTGATACCTCGTTTATATTCAAATATTCCAATGGACTTATTAATAGAAGACCTTCTTTGAGTAATTTATGCAAGGCAAGTAAAGTTATTAAGTTGTTTCAACTAGGAATCGGTTTATGACATAATTATGAATATTCTTTTTACTTTATGAAAATAGTTATTTTTTCACTCAATTTCCTCACTACGAGAAGCATGTCTTATCCATTTATTTTATAGGCGGTTGAATGGTGTTTCGGAAAATCTTATGAACTATCTAATACTGCTCTCTTCCTACTTGTAGCCTATTTTCATTTGGTCTTTTTCTATGGTTAATAGCATCTTGCATCATCAAAACATGTTAATGACGTCATAATTTTCTGCTTTTAGATGTAATTTTTACCATTCTTTACGTCCTCTTTTGACAGACTTTGCTGGGCTATGAACTACGTAAGAAGGATGCTCCACATAATTGTTTGGATGATGCTTGTGCTGCAATGAAACTTGTTATTGCTAGGCTAGAGAATCGAATCGAAGATTCTGTTCCCTTACCTGAAGTGGATGTGAGTGAGCTTTGTTTTATTATATTATAATTGATGTAAACTGTGCTAAATCATCTATTTAATTTTGAGAACTGTAGGTTTGTGAAATTGACGCATCGAAGCTATTTCTTCACAAGATACCTCTGTATGTGCCTAGTGAAGAATTGCAAAAGATTATGCCTGGGGACTTTACAATCGAGCTCAAGGTCGAGGACATTCTTTTGGCTTTATGTTTTTTATGGATTACCCAGATTTAGCATGTTGTAGGTGAATTACATTCACGTTCACATAAAAAAATAAAAATAAAAATAAAAATAAAAATAAAATAAAAAATCAATTGAAACGGTGTGTGCTGGAAATGATCTAGGATAAGATACTGATCCCTCTGGATCATTGTCACTATTTCATTATGTTTTGAATTGCTCACAAACTTCCCAGGTTATGTGTGTCTGGATCTGTTCTGCATTTTTGTAAATTTGTCTCTGTATTATGCATGTATGTTTACTCATTCTCCCCTCTATGAAGTTCTTAATGTACTGAATGATTTCTGCAGCCCTCTTGGAAAACTCGAGGAAATAAATATTCAGCCTATGCTATCTTTAAGAATTCAGAGGAAGCACGGCAAGCATATGAAAATATTAACGGCAGCGAAGAAAAGGTACTTTTTGTAAGTGTTTTTTTTCTTTTCTTTTCTTTTTTTTTGGGATAAATTACCATAAATGTTATCTTTCCTACTTAGGAATCTACCTCAGTTTCTAGGGATTACAAACACAATTTATCTGTGTGAATCTAACATCTAGCTTAGTTCCTAGGAAATACAAATGCAATTTATCTGTGTGCTCTTTTTCCCTCTTTTCTTGTTAGCATGCTGTCTTGATACTGTGCTTATACGTGTTCCTGGGGAGTGATTCCCCTCTAGTCAGGACGTAGCAATTCTGTTGCCGTCTTAGCATATTCTGTATCAATAATAGTTCATTTTTTTGTAAATTTTTAGTATATTTCTTTGTTTGCAAATTAAGTGTTTTGTTACGACTTACAACAACAAAATATGGTGCATTTCTAGCGAAAAGAAAAAAAAAAAATTGGTGCTTTTTATATATCAGGAGAAAGGTCTAGTTTTGTTTTGTGATTGAATAATCAATAAAAATATTTTTACGTGTCCTATGCTAGGATTCATTTGGACGACCACAGAAACTTATCACGCTGCGTCTCAGCAAATGTAAACCTTGTAGTATGTACATTCGTAAAATGACTGATGGTGATGGCATTGAGAGAGACGCGTCTAGGAAAAGGGCTTATCAAGTTGAGGAGACATCAAATATATCGAAAAAATTAAAAACAGATGAGAATATAAAAGAGGAGACAATGGAAGACCAAAATGGGTGTGATGATGATCTTGAAGAAATAGCAATATCGAAGAAAGAACTGAAAGTCAAGGATTTAGAAGCAGCTAGGCCAAATGGAAAGGTGTCCAAGCACCGAAACAAGGACAAGAAAGGGAAAAAGAAACGGCATTAGGCATTTCCTCGGATTGTTAATGAAAATTACGTGGCTCATGAATCCATATTTTGCTTTTGTGAGGTGTATCACTGCTCGAACAATGTAGAGGAGAGACAGATTTGGTAATATTTGGGGTAGAGGATGCCGGTCGCAAAGAAGGGTCAAAAGTTTCTTCCCTTTCTCTGCTCCATTCTTATGGTTTGGCTTCAAGTCAACTGGTGGAATGGTGCCATAGTTGACCAACATATCCTAGTCTGGCTGTGAAGTGCAAGTGCAGATTTTGCCTGGGGATACGAAGGAATAGGTAACTAGAAAGCCAAGGGAAAGAGGCGCCAGAAATTTGAATTATAGTAGGTATAATTTATTTATATTTACATATATTAGTTTTTCTTTGTTGTGGTTTTTTGCGTCTTGTATTGTATGAGCTTTTTTTTTTTCGACAAACTTTCCAGCATACTCTTAGAAACAAGCCGTATTTGTTATCTAATAATTTGTTGTCGTTTCTGTAGATATTCCCAATTGTTTTAATTTGTTACCAAAGTGTTGTAATAGCTAGGAAGAAATGGAAGCAAAAGTTTGATGGAAACCATTGGAAACAGTACTAAACCTTGGAAAATATGTCAATCATTGGAAAAACATTTTCCCTGGAAGGTTGTTGGTTCAGCGAAGAGGACATTGTTTTAAGTTAAAAAAATATGACATGTATCATCTATGAGTGCTGATAAGCAATTCATAGATAGAGTTGTTTCAAAATGTTTTTGTTTTGGGAACAAACATGAAAACGAGAATTTTTTCAGAAATGGTGCTGGGTTTAAATTGAAACTTTGTTTTATTACATGAAAAAATGGAATTATGTTTTGCTATGTTTTTGAAAAGGACATGTTTGTTGCTTAGGATATAAAAAAAAAAAAAAAAACGTGAATGAAAAACTACAAAGTGCAAATGCTGTCAACGATAAAGAAAATTACAAATTTCAAAACCGCAGAGCCTTGTATTGCACTTTGCGGTCCATGCAAAGTGCAAAGAATTGTGAAACGAGAACAGATATGGAATACAACCATGTTCATTTAAGGTGCAAAATTTTAACAAAGAAAATATCAATGAGCTGACATTTCAGGCTTGCCTTCTTGTCTCGAAATCCAGATGGTTATCATCTGTTTAAGAGGCTTGTAATTCTTTGGAACACTGTCCAAAGCAATTGGGAAACCGAACACTGTTTTAATCAGTCACTCTCGAAATCTTCATCGTCCCCAAAAGTGAAAACCGAAGCATCGGCAGCCATTGCCTTAATATCACTCACCCCAACTGAATCCAGCTTTGGAAGGGCCTCGTTGCTGGAGTTGGTTTTTCTAACCCCATCAACAGTTGCTTCTTGCAAGACATTCGCCTGTCCCTCGCATCCCAGTGATAACCGTTCAGTTTCACGGGTTAAATTTCCAATTTGTTCAGCTGTGGTGTTAGATTGATGAGCAGGTTCAGCTCTAGAAGTAGCACCAGCAGCCATTTGGTTAGAAGCTCCCTTTTCCTCTCCATCGCTATCCGAAAACACGTCATCATTGTCTTCACTCTGGAAGGCTTGTGTCCTATTGGAATTAGCTTCAGTTCCAACGATTGAGCCAGGAGCAGAACTTGAGCTAATATCTGCTTTCTTGGTCATGGGATCGGCATTAGACCTTGTTGGCAAAGTACCATCGTAGTCTAACATCACAACTTCGACTTGAAATCCTGGAGAAGGCAGTTTCCTCTGCCAATCACAGGCAATGGCTTTTCAAAACCAACTAGACAGAAAATATGTTCTAAATTTGATGAAGTTATAGCAATCAAGCACTATTTGAGGCAAGTTTATGTCAATTTTTTACCTTGTCAAAACCATCAAGCTCGGAATTATCTAAGAATGTTCTGTTCTCTATCATTGTTGTATTTAACCAACTGAAAAAAAAAGCTCATATAGATTCAAATGGCAACATTTTTAAACAGATTCCAACAAGTTATTATCTTATATGGTCGTATGTAACTGAGAATAACATTTAGAAGAGAAAGAAGAGGCTACAAACCAATAAAAATCTCCTTGCCGGTCATGAAAATGGATTTTGAAGTCCCCCACCAATTCTGTAAGACCAGGTTCCCTAGGTAGAGCAAAAACCACGATCCCTTTTCTGGATGTTTTGATCCAGAAATCTTCTGGCTGCAAAATGGAATTGGTTGGCTCAAATTCAAAAGTAAACTAGCCCGCATTTCGACATCATAATCAAACGATTATACCAACAGAAAACCAACTAAAAAAGCAACATATTATAACCAAATTTCATAGATGTTTACCATTAGATCCTTCGTTTTGGGATGCTTTCTTGTGGAGAACAAGATGCCTGCCAATTAGGAAAGGCATTTTTAAAATACATTCTATAACACAGATAAGAACTGACATGAAGTACCCAAAAAAAAAAAAAAGAGAACAGCACAGCACATGGCCTTCCAAAAGCAGTAAGCTTCAAACTTTCTGAGCATTACAGGAAATTCACATGAATCAAAGACCAGAATTGTTAAAAAAAAAAAAAAAACTGATAATTCATGTAGATTTCGCCTGATAACCATACTTCCATTCATAAGCATTACAAGGAGTACATTCATTCTTAAAAGAAGTCACAAAAAAAGAAAATGAAAATACGCAACTGTATAATCTGATCCAACAGGAATAAAAGCATCGAAATATTGACTGTCCAACTTCAAATTTTAATGATATAATTCATACTGCTTTCCTGAAAGTCCATTTGCATAAATTTTGAGACAAGCAACTAATAACTAACATTTGAAGCTTCCTTTTAGACAGAAGGAAACTTTGGATCACCACCGAAAAAGAAGATTCAAAAAGGCGAATACGCCGCCACTGCATAAGACAAAAATTGTCTTCTGGGGCAGAACAAAAACATCACCAGAATGGTCATTTACATACATTATGAAGATCTGAGACGAAGAACACGACATTTAGCCCCAAAAGAAGTTGTCTGGCTACTCAGGACACTAGTTAAACATGAAGCTGATGAGGGCAGTGAGAATGCCGAGCCTACCATTGTGATTAGAGATTGTAATGGAAGGCCTAATCCAGTAGGGACATTTATGAAGGCGAAATCCTCTAAGCATGCATCTGTAAAAATAATTACAACTTTCAGTACCATCATGGGAAGGTCAAACATCGAATTTTGAGAAAGCTATCACAAAAATATACCTACGACCGGATGGATTTTCTCCTTTGTAGTCTGTCAAGACACGCTGGAAATATTTGACATACCTCTATAAAAACATAGAATAATGACTGATCAGAGTGAAGCAAAGAACGTCTAATCTTTAAAGATACATTCTTATTAACAAGTGACTGACAATCTGACTTGGGAGAATCAGAGCCTTCCCATCTACACATCTTTTCTGGTTGTAGTAGTCAATGGCCTCGTCAGCTGTTGGAAAGAACTGCAGAAATTATAAAAGTAAAACAAGTTCAAGCATGAAAGAAATGACACGACAGTTTTAAAAGAAAATAAATAATTTAATAAACAAAAGATTCCAAAATCTTGATGGTGGTTGGTCGTGAAGTTCTACCTTAAGGAATAAGAGAAGACTACAAATCATTAACCCCGTTCTTGCCATGCCGGCTTTACAATGAACAACTACAACATTTTGGATATCCTCCTTTAACCAAGTAAATGCACTTTGACAGAATGATGTTATGAGCTGAATTGGGGGGCAATTATGGTCATCAAATGGGAAACTTGCGACCTGAGAACATTACATCTTATCAGATGGTCAATTAAAATTTTGAATTATGATAGAACATTGCAAACATATGATCATATTTCCCAAACTAGAAACTCATGGAAAAGAAAAGTAATTTAGCGCAATTAAAATGCAACGAAAAATTGGGAGTACCTTTGGATTTGAAAAATGATGCAAGTACTACCATAAAGAAAACCTTATATCTTAGAATCCAACGACAAAGAATTTTCGTTACAAACATTTTCATTAAGAAGAATGCAGTTAAACATGGAAAACCATACCTTCCCTTCAAATAGTGAAGCATCATACAACCTCTCTGAACAAAGGTTGTACACTTTGTATTTTCCCTGCACGATTAAGTACACTTAAAATACAAAGAATTTCAAGTTTTATACACATGATAGATAGAAACATAGATCAGAGACAAATCAAAAAAGGTCATAAACTAGATTCTAAATTCCAAAAAAGTGACGTTTGATCATCTCATAAGGATCATGACCAGATTTCCCCTATATTCTACCTTGTGGTGAGTTTCAAAAAATTTGATTACTTCCTCCATGTGATTTCGATAGAACCCCTGCACCATAATATTTTAATTAACAATTTCTCCAAAACAGTATAGTCAACCGAATTTTCATGGAAAACCATGTGATTTCTTACCTCAAGATACCCAAAAAAACCAGAGGTCAAACTACCAGCTGGGAAACCCATTGCAATTATGTTCTCAGTAATATATGTCATATCCAGATCAAAACCTCCATCCTGTAAAAGATATAAAACATTTATTTTGTGTAGATAATGTTTGAAAAACAAACACGTCCTAGAACATGTATTGGAATATATTTGAATTTGATATTCTGCTCCACACTGTATTAGTCAAGGAGACAATTGAAGAAGCCTCAAAATAAGAAAGGTACTCACCTGGTATCTCCGTTTGTTTTGAGAGACTACATGACGCGCTTTAACCTGCATAGCCTTCACTGCGCTCCGAGAAGAATCGACCAACCCTTTTGTGAATGATTCAAGAACACCAAATTGCTGATTCCCCGTGCTGTCTTTAACATCCTTATCTTGTGGGGAATCCACTGAAGACGTCTGTGAACCAAACCCCCTTGTAAAACGGGAAAATGCCGACATTCCAGCATTTAAACCTTGACTATCTTGAATTGCTCCCAAGGACTGTTGTAGTTTCAGCGCCCAAGATGATGTTGTAGAGGGAGTTGCCGCTGCCACTAACTCGTGAGTACTAGTGTTTCGTCCAGAGACCTCAGGAGCAGAATGTTCAACACCATCAGAAGCTTTAGCAGAAGGCTGAGAGGACGGATTAGTAGATTCGGAGTCCATTCTGCCAATGGAACATAGGTATTAGAGCATCATGTATTACTATCAACAAATAGAAAACAAGGAATTACGTTCACTAGATTCCTAAAAGGTGAGAAGACAAGAAAGGGAGAGCCAGAAAAGCTTCTCAAATGGAAGCTCCAATACCAATTAACCGCCCTTAATCCTTTACTAACGACAGCAGTAATATAAACGAACGACAAACAAGCACAAAAACAAAATTGTAGCAAATGCATCCTTAAGGTGAGGACTACGTCTACTCCAGTACATGTAGAATTTCACTATGACACAAAAAAAAAAAAAAAATTATGAATCACACATATTACGCCTCTCAAATTCACTGTATTTTCTCAAGCCTGTTACAGGGCCACTTACCAACAATACTCAAAAATTTGGAAATGGAAAGGTAATGCAATATTGAAAAACATTTTACTATGAAAATGACTAAATTTGATTCCATCGTGACCATTGCTATCATTTCTATACCAAAAAGACTATTAAGGCCACAATAACCAGTTTTGTGGTAAAATTAATAGGAAAAAACAAACTCCAGAGATTCATCCTTCAATACTGGTTGACATAATGCATTTGACAAATGATAGAGATCTGGGCAAGACAAGACTGGTTTGTGATAAACAATTTGACATTCTAGAGACCCATGAACAGCATTATGCCATTATTAATCGGGAATCTCCCCAGAAAGTTGACAGTTGTATGTCATTATTTAAGCGCATGAACACATAAAAATGCAGATCCAAAATGAAATAAAACAATGTAGAATAACTTACATAAAAAAGGGTTTGATCTCTTTGAGCAGTTGATTCAAAACTAGTTGTGATTGTGAAACATAGCAGAGGAAGAATGAGAGATTGCAGTGACCCAGATGGGTTTTCCCTCCGATCCCAAAAAAAGATCTTACTAGTTAAAACGAACGAAATATTGGCTTAGCTAGTTTATCATTGGCTGGCTTTTATTTATATGATGACGTAATAATTTTCAGTTTTTTTCAGAGGGGAATAATTTTCAGTTTTTCATGGTTTATCAATTGGCAATTTTACGGCGGAGGGAATATTTTGTCCATTTTAATTATCTAATTAACTTATTAACAGTCTGATATTTAATGAGACGTTGTTTGTATAATTCGTTATAAATTTTTAAAATAGACAATGATATATTAAATAGTTAAAATTTTAATCCGATGATTTAAACATCATGCTCTACTAATAAACAAAATTGCCTTCTCTACTAATGTTTTGAGATTTAGGATTTGTTCTGACGAATGAGAAAATAGAAAAACTATGTGGTAGGATGTGAACAAAGAAAAAAAAAAAAAAAAATATATATATATATATATATATATATAGAATCAGATTTTGATGTGAGCTGTTTCTAACTCTTTACTGAAAATATGTTATTTTTGCGTACCATATCTAAAATTCTGAGAAAATAAAACGAAAACTATCATGTCATACATGTACTTTTTACGCAGGATCATAACAGCACATTCAATTCACATGGTAACTAATAACAATGATTTTTTTTTTTACGAGTAATTTCAGATACCCAACTGATCCAAGTGACAGAATTTGGAGACCATTAACAAGTTCTGGTGCAGCAAATGCTTCTATACAAGGCCTTAGTGTGAAAATCTCCAACTACACTGGTATTGTGAAAGCACCTAAACAAGTCCTGCAAACAGCCTTATCTGATGAAAACCGATTGGAGATTCTCCACAATGATCTCGAGGAAGAGGATTATCAGTACCGTGTGACCCTCTACTTTCTTGAACTGGAAACGACAGTTCACTCTGGCCAAGGGGTGTTTGATATCTCTTGTCTTCTTCAGAATTCTCTTATTAATTAATTAATTGGGGTTTTTACAAAAATATCATAAATTTTAAGCTTTGATTGATTTATGCCACAAAAAAAAATATATATATAAAAAATACCACAGCCAAGTCACACATTATATTTAAAAAACAAAACATACTCTTAAGCTTTATGGTCCATGTCAATTAAACTTTATAGTTTTTTTATTAAAATGCTTGTTAATCAAGAGGGTATAATTATCTAACAAAGCAATTTTGTTTAAACAGTATGATAACAACTATAATATTTTTTTAAGATGTGACCAAATTCAATCTTTTTTTTTTTTTTTTTGTGTGTGTGACGTCTATCATAAATGTGTCCTATTGGGGAATTAACAAATAAGAAATGTTAATTTTTGCAAGTTTCAGTCATAATTTTTTCTCGAGCAAAGTCAGAATTTTCATACTTTCCTGCGGATATACTTGTGATTACGACAGTGTCAGGATCATGCGGAAGTTAACGTCAACTGTATAAAATGACAAAAAGAAACCATTACTATTAACTGTTAATGAAGGGTTTGTTTGGCAACCTAATTTGTTCTAATTATTATAATATAAAATTTTTATATACTATAGTATTAAGCAAAAATTTACGACAATATAAAACTCTCACATGTTATAGTATTTTCGGTTCTAACTTGTAGCTTAAATTATATTACCAAACACTCTCAAAAAGTGAAAAATCTATGGTAGTAATGAAATGTCGTTTTTCTTTTAGGGAATAGCGTTGAATAATGGAAAATGGTTTTGAAAGAAAAAAACTCTCCTTATGTTTTGCTTAAATACTACTTTTTGTTCTTGTTATTAAAATACTCAAAATACTTTATGTGTTTACGAATAGGGTGTTTGGAACAACGGTTGAAAGTAAAAATATTAATTTGAAAACTGTAGCACATGAGAGTTTTATACCGTAGCAACTTTTTGTTTTTTATTGCAATGGTGAGAGTTTTACATTGTTTGTTTTAGTTTTAATCAAGATGCCAAACAAAGAAAAAAAACATACTCAAAATACCCTCTGAAGTAATTAATTTTTTTTTATTTCAAGATTATTTGTCCCAATATATATTAAGTAATTTAAATATGCCTTGGCTTAAAAAAAGAATTTAAAATGTTCAAATAAATATTTCAATCAAATAAATACTTTATTTTTTCCAGAGTTTTTAACTTTTTTAAGATTGATTATATTTAGTATTTTGGTTTGATAATGTTTTAAATTCTACTTAATAAAAATTAAGAAGGGCAATTTTAATTTAATCTCTTTAAAGAATATTTTATGTATGATTTTGATTGCACGAAATGTTTTGAGTATTTTATGAATAAGAGATGCAGAAGTAATATTTTAGCAAATACAATGGGTGTTTTGGGTATTTTTATGATTTTTACCCAGAAAATCTCATCTTATTTTTTTAGAAAATAAAATAAATATTTACCTTTTTTTGAGTGAAGAATTTTTACTATTTACACAACAGAAATATTTTTCATACTTTTTTCCCTTAAATACTTACCAATTTATTATTGACAAATCAGGTAACTCATAAGTTTGCCTTGATAAATTATTCATATCTTCAACAAATTTAAAGAAACTTTTTTATGCACCTTTTTCTTAAAAATGAAGGGTCCTTTTCAAAAAACTACTGAAAAACTACCCTAAGGATAGTAGCGCTTTTTTTTTTTTTTTTTTTTTTTTTTTTTTTCAGAGACGGGGACTCGACCCTAATAGAGCGGACATGGAGGATTGCTAATGGGGCGGGGATTGGGGTAACTTTTTATTCACAAGTTAAGGTTGGGGCAAAAATGGAATAAACATTGCCCGCCTATATATACATACACACATCTATGTTTTGTTGAAAGTTAGTTTATTTTGAATGAATTTAAGACGAATATCAACTTAATTATCTTATCTTATCGAAATTTTCATAGAAAATAAATTTCATAGTGGGGATTATCCCTGACTTTATCCCTGCCACTTTAATGGGGATGGAGGCAAAAAATTGAAGGCACAAAATCTAGAAAATAAAGTAAAGAAAAAAAAACAAAAACCCTAGAGGAATGTCTTTTACTAGAAGCTCCAAAAATATATATTGTTTCATAATAATATAGGATTTCGATTCATTTCTTCCATTAAAATCGGCAGGATTCTAAGACTCGTGAAAAATAAAAGGCAAAATCAATATTACACAAGATTGTTATACATCAATTATGCTCATATGAACACTTATGTAGTGTTATTTTTACAAACATATCCTGTGATTGCAGGTATAAGTTAGAGTATGTCTCCAATACAACGTTAAATTAATGCCCCGATGCATAATTTTGGTATTTGAGTAGAAAATTCATTCACCAATGTAAGACAATTTTGAGTGCAAAATTTGACATATGTTGTACAAATGTTAGCGCTAAATTCTGCACTGATAATAACATATGCCAAATTTTCACATTTGCTTGTTTATTGGTAAGTAAATTAGGTGGTATGCCTTTTCTTTACCATCACAATTATGTTCTACTACTTATTTTTTTTTCCTTTGATTCATCGTATTATTTCTCATAGTCAAAAAGGCTAAAATACCTAAAAAAAAAAAAACACTTGTTTGTCTAATTCTAACTTAAAATACTTGTGATATATATTTCAAACTTTCTCTTATAATGAACTTAAAAAGCAATGTTACATAATGGTATTTCTCAAATTGACCCACTGTGGGTTAGTGTACTTAATTTTTCTTTCAATCAATACATCTTTATTATATTCAATCTATTTTGTAATTAAAAGTTACTTTTACAATTTTCAAAACTTAATAATTACGCTAAAAACTATATAAAAGATTTGAAATAATGTTGCCCTTGTATTATTTATTGGTTCAAATTTTGTTGATTTGAACCTTTTTTATTTGAATAGAAAACTTTAAATTTTGTAGTTTAAATTGCAATCTAATATAGTATTTAAATATGTATTCAAAGCGCAAATTTAAGTTAGGAATAAAATTTGAATTTATATTTAGATAACTATCCAAATAGTTTGGATTATTAATTAATCGAACACAAATTTGAGCTGTATTCACCATTAAGACTAAGTTGAACCGTCCAAAATGGTAAACCAAATCTGAAAATTATGCATTATAGTACAAACTAAACTAGCAGATTTAATATGTCATTTCACTTTTGATGCTAAATATAATGTTGACATTTGTTTTAAAAAAGATAGATTGTAATATTTGTTCTACTCTAAACTTCACCCCGAGGCATATGTTAAAAAATATGGAGAAAAAAAAAAAGAGAAATTAAACAAATAACGTTGTTTAAAAAAAAAAAATGAAAGCAAACACCATATCTGAAAATAGTTGAAGGAAACAACAATTGGCAATACCTTTTTTTTTTTTTTTTTTTAATATCCATTCTACCCCAAGCAAGAGTTGCAGAATTGCAGACTCAATGGAATCCGAAAGTTTTTTTTCCTTCATCTCCCTTTCTTGCCCCTCTCTTTCTCGTATGTCGCCTTCTGTCTCTCTCTCTCTCTTCATTCTTTCTCGCACCGCGACCTCCAGAAAGCCGTCGATAGCTAGCAGCAACACTGGAAAACCAACGACGACGGGCAATCTCTCCTCGGTGCTCGCGAGTTGCTCACACCTTGTTCGGACAATAGAGCTCGGCAACAAAGTGGAGTAGCCGTTATTCTGGCCGTGCCCTCAATGAACTTTTGATCGAGGTTTGCAAATCGTCGTTGCCGTTCTGTTTCCAAGTCGTATCGAAATCTCACGAGATTTCGGATTAGTGATCTCAGATGGCGACACTGGACGTGATTCGTAGATTCTTAGTGCATGAGAGATGATGTCGTCGGTGCCGCCGCCTTGAGATGAAGTCTCCGTTACCGCCTCACCAAGTCGTCGGGCCTTCAGAGAGAGGAAGGGAGGATCGTAGAGAGACAGAGACGTAAGGGTGGGAGAGAACATGGGCGAACAGAGAGAAAACGTAAGATAGGAATCCAAATTAGGGTTTTTTTTTTTTTTTTTTTTAAATGAAGATATTTTTTAATTAAATTAGTCAAAAAAAAGTATTTATGTTTTTTTGTCTTTTAATCCCCTTCGTCGAAAATTATAAAAAATGTCACTTCTTTAAAATTATTTGTACTTTAAAATTAATTATAATAAATAATATGTTTGATAATATTTACAATAAATATAAAAAATTATAGTGTAAATATTTTATTTATTTTTGTGTTTATAATATAAATTATACTTATTTATACAATAAATAAATTTATAATATAAATAATATATTTATTTTTTTATGTTTACAATGTAAATTTTTTATTTACATAATAATAAATAAATTATTTATATTGTAAATACATTTACCGTAAAAAAATTTAAAAGTTAAACTTTTTTCAAAAAGTTCAATATCCGGCATTCCTTTATTTTCATTTATTAACTTGTTCTTAAACTTAACATTTTAATTTTTATTTTTTACACTTTTGGTCAAAAAAATGCGATGCTCTCTAAACTTGAGGTTAATGAGACAATTAGCCCTATTATGTTTATTGAATTAAAATATGACTCTAATTTATAAAAATTCTATAAATATCTCATAATGATATTATAAAAATTATTTATATGCAATTATATAGTATAATATAGAATATCATTAAGATCATTACTATATCATTAAAGATATTTTTAAGATATTTTAAATATTATATTAGATTTTAATTTCATAACAATAATTTAGACATGGATCCTAATTTTTTCCTCAAAATCCTCACAACTTGTTCCAAGATTGACACTCGGCCCATACATGACCCATCTGGGCCCAAAAGAACAACAGGAAATGGGCCCAAGACGTTTGACTCGGCCGGCATCCTTCTTCTGCATTATACAGAGGGAGAGAGCGCAAGAGAGAGAAGCCCTAAAGAAAGTCAGCGCACATAACCGACAAGAACGAGAAAATTCGAAACTTGGTTGTGGCCCGAAGATGGACAGCGGAGCGGCGGGCGTGGGTCTCACCGCGGCAGCGGAGGACCAATCATCGTCGTTCTCGTCGTCTTCTCCGGCGGCGGCGCTGTGGGGGTGGAGCTTCGGGGTGTCCCGGCGGTACCAGCACCTCCTGGACAAGTTGACGCCGCACATGCTCCACCGCTGGATCGCGTGCCTGGGCGTGGCGTTCGTCTACGCCCTCCGCGTTTACCTCGTCCAGGGCTTCTACATCGTCTCGTACGGCCTCGGGATCTACATCCTCAACCTCCTCATCGGCTTTCTCTCTCCTCAGGTCGACCCCGAGATCGCCATCGACCTCTCCGATGGCCCCACCCTCCCCACCCGCAGCTCCGACGAGTTCCGCCCCTTCGTCCGCCGCCTACCCGAGTTCAAATTCTGGTACTCCTTTTCGCGATCGTTTGATGGAATTTCTCTCTTTTGATTCTGTGTAGATTTTTCTCATCTATGAGATTCAATTACAAATCTGCCGACATATTTTTCTGAATTCGTTTATTCTTTATTGTAATCTTTTGAGATCTCTGTGTTTTAGTGTCAAAGAGTTAAATCCAGTCTTTTGTGTTTGTGACTGGTGTGAATTAGGTTAGAGGGAGGCTAATATAAGATTAGGGATCTTTATGATCATGAATTGCACGTTATTAATCCAATACAAGCTCAAGTTTGACTCTTCTTTATCACCCAGGATTTGGAATAATGAAAATGCTTGATCTTTGGGCCAAAAAAAAAAAAAAAACCCTTAAGTAATTTGTTAGCTTGTAGTTGTAGAATCTTCAATTGGGCAGTTATATTGTGTGTGAAACAGCTGCTCAGATTGGTTTCTTAATAAGTCTGCTTTTGTGCTTTTTTTCCCCCCTCAAAGAATGAATTTTTAGTTGTTCATGTTTATCTGTCTGAGTATTATGTTTGTTTTATCTGGTTTTTACCTAGTTTTGATCCTTAACACTAACACATTTGTTTTTGAATTTTGTAACCTTTAGAGCATTTAAATGCACTTTTACACGTTTGGCTAATCATAGTAATTGCAATTGTGTGTTTGGTTTTCTTTAAAGGTATTCGATCACCAAAGCCTTCTGCATTGCTTTTGTGATGACATTCTTCAGTGCCTTTGATGTACCTGTTTTCTGGCCCATACTTCTTTTCTACTGGATGGTATTGTTTGTTATGACAATGAGGAGACAGATATCGCACATGATCAAGTACAAATACGTTCCTTTCTCCTTTGGAAAACAGGTAGGGTGTTTCTCTAAACCTGTCTTGCTTGTGCATTTCCATTGTCCATTAAGAGAAAGGGAATTCGAGTATGAAAAAATGCCCTACATGTGGGGCTCTATTTTGAACCGTTAGATCAATATTAGATTCTATCAGTTTGCATGCTTTTTCATTTTGATGTAATTTTGATCAGATTTGACATTTAGGAGTAAGCATTTCTGTCTAGGGTAGCCTTACTATTAGAAGGCTTCCAAAAAAATAAAAGAAAAAAGATACATCCTCTTGCTAAGATAGTAGTTATGTCTTGATTCGTACGAGAGGTGTATGCTCATAATTGGGGTCAATTCCATATGGTTTCTGATGAATTCCTTTTGTTAAACTTTGATAGCGATATGATGGAAGGAAAGCATCCTCAACTGATGGCGAATCTAGGGATTGAACTCTTTCAAGTAGATTGCAACACATATCACTGTAAATCACATATCCAGGTGACGAATAATTTTTGCACTTGGTTTGAAAACCAATGTGGAAAGCTATCTTAGGCACCTTGGTTATTGTTCAATTGTTCCGAATTTCTTCGAACAATTAGCTTTTCACGTCTCTGTGGAAAACGTAGTTTTGGGAGGATGAAGTGGTTGCTGAAGTCCTTTTCTTCCTTTACTTAGTAGTATGATAAGTCCATTTGTATAGAAGGGAAATGCCAATTTATGGCTTAATAATTAATCGGGTGGCATTTACCTTTCGGAGGCTTATGCAGTGAAATTCATACGCTTTTTCTTTACCTTGTTTAACTGGAATTGGACTTAATGCAACCTTATTGCAACTTTCCATGAAGCTGTTTTTCATTTGGGTTGCTCATCTCGCATTCTTTTTTCTTATGTTTTATTTATTTTTGGCTATCTTGTTTGCCTTATTATTGGTTGCAAATGCAATAAGAGGGCGTTTGGTTTGTAGTAATAAGTAAGAATCATATTTTTTAGAAAATGATAGCAGGCAATATTATTATCAAGAAATGAAAATTATCAAGTTTGGTTGTACACATGAATCTTTTCTCAGATTTGTAGGAATAATATATTATTGTGTTTAAGTTGTACAAGAATCTTGTATGGTTGACAAAAATAAACTGATGTTTTGTCTTTTAAAAACAATTTCTCTTATGATTTATATATTAATACAACGTTAATATTAGGACCCGTTTGTATTGAGAACTCTTTGAATTATTTGAATTTAAATTTAGATTCGAGTATTAAGAATCTTTTGGATACGTGTTTGTTTCTCCCAAAATCTGAATCTTTTGAGTATCAAGAATCAAGTTTTTAGAGTATTGACTCTTCTTTAAACTATTGATACTTGGATATCTCTGCTACAATAAAAACTAAAATTTTCTCTTATATTTGAGAAAAAACAATCATAACTTCTTCATTTGTTATCCTATTTGAATGATTCTTTTTTTTATTGTGTTCTTAATGAAGGGAGGAATAAATTAAGATCCATATTGTATTTTTTTATGATCATTAACATTAAGATTTTATTACATTTGTTGATAAATAAAAAACTATTTGTACTACCTCTCCAAATATAAATTTTAATTTTATTTTATATTCAAATTAAAACTTAAATGCACATTCAAACGTCAATTCGAATAACAATTCAAATTATTAACTTAAACTCTAATTCAAATCACATTAATTCAAATCAAATAACTAATTTGAATCTGTTATCAAATGGACCCTTAATATTTTTAAACTTCAGGATTAGTCATGTGTTTAAAGATGTCTAGATATCTTAAGATATAAAAAATTAATATTTTTAGATAGATAGTTACACTAATAGCGTTATTGTTATCGTTATCGGTACAAAGAATTGTTATCGGTACAAAGAATTCAGAAACAATTAAAAAGATTAAAAAGCTTCTTTGTTACTGCTATTATTATTTCATAATCATATGATATTTTTATATTATTATATTATTCATATCGTTGTTGTTGTTGTTGTTGTTTAGTATTCATATAGGAAATTGTATCAAATAATACACTTTTCAATCTTGATGTAAGTAAATAGGACAGCTTTACAAATATTAAAGTATATAGCATTTTTATAATTTTTTTTTTAATTTTTTTAAACACTGAAATTTTTAATTTTACCCATATCTTTTTCATCTCCTAAAAAAAAAAACATAGATTTACTTTCTCGCTCCTCTCCCTCCTCTCTCCTCTTTTCTCTTCAACCCTGGCAGCATTTTGGCCACCTCCTACGACTTCAGCAACTTCTCCCGATGTGACTTCGGCGACCTCGAGCTACTCCGATGACAAATCTGGCTCTTCTGTCTGCTACAGGCCTCCCTTCGCGATGACGGCGTCTTCCTCCACGAGATCTTGCACAACTTTGGTAGCTTCTTTAGCGAAGCTCTTGCGATCTTCACAGCCTCACGACTCCGACAGGTTTTTACAATCTTTGAGGCCTTGCAACTCCAACAGCTTCTTCGATGCAGCTCCTACGATTGTGGCCTTGTGACTCCGGCTATATAGAAACAAACGGATGACATAGAAACTCGAGGGGAGGGGGACAAAGAGAAGGGAAGATTGAGAAAGGAAGGAACAAAAAAGAAAATGTTAATAATTAATTGCTAATAATTAAATTAGGGTTATATTTGTAATTTAACTAGTTAATAAATATATATTTATGTTTTTTGGCCTATTTATTAATTTTGTCTTGAACTTGGGTTATTGTTTTTTATTTTATTATAAGTTTGGTCTATTTCCCTCCTTCTCTCTATGCATACAAATATATTATATTAATTTGTTTAATGTTAATATATTGATATTGTTTGATATAATATTGCTTTTTAATTATAATATATTAATATTATATTAGTATTTTTTTATTATTATAGTTATTGTTATTCAATCTTAATATCATATTTATAATTAATAATTATATTGTTATAATAATAATAGTAATAATATTTATAATAATATATTAATATTGATATATTGTATATTTAAAATATTATAGATTACTATGAATATAAATAATGATAAAAATATAATTAATGTTTATGTGATATAAAATTATATTATTATTTACTAATATGTTATTACTCATATTAACATTAGTATTGTATTATATATTGTTATTACTATAGTTTATTATTGCATTTAATATTAATGAAAATATAAGTAATAATAATATAATATTATTTTAATACTAAAACAATATTAACATTATATATAACATTGAGTTACGATAACAGTAATTATATTAAATAATATTTTATATTGTACTTAGTATTAATAATAGGAGTAATTACAAAAAATCTTTCTAAATTATAATCTTTGTAACACTTTGCTCTAAAACTTTAAAATGTAACATCTATTCCTCTTAAAATATAAACAGTTAACAAAAAATGGTCTTTTTGTTAGAATTTTAACGACAAATTGACAAATAATTTTAAAATTAAGGGTATTTTAGTAATAAAAATATTTTTTTATTAATGATTAAAAATGAAAAAATAAATTAAAAATATACTACTATTTAGATTTCTCTCTTTTTTTTTTCAATATATTCAAATTTACTTTAAAATTTTATTAATTTTTTTCACGCTTTATTTTTATTATGATTTTAATTTTTACGGTTGTTTTTATCACTGAAATTACACAATATTCCTAATTTTATAATCATTTGTCATTTAACTATTAAAATTCTAAAAGAATGACTATTTTTGTTAACGGTTCATACTTCAAACAGACAGATGTTACATTTTGAAATTTCAAATGATAGAGTGTTACAAGAGTTATAATTCAAGGGGAATTTTTGTAATTAATTCTTAATAATATTAATATATTATTATATTATTATAAAATAATATTATGGTTATTGTTAACATTAATATCATCATAATTATTGTCATCATGATACCGAAGGTGAGATTCCCATGGCTATGAGATTATTAAGAATTTGATTATCATCTTGTTTGGTGGGATTTATCCCTTATTTGGCTAAGAGTGGTTCCCACCACAAACTTAGTTATAAACAGTGTAAAGTTTTTACATGCTACAGTAAAAAGAAAAAATATGCTACAGTGTAAAACTCTCACATGTTACAGTAAAAACGGTTCTCATCACTAGCCGAATACCCTATTAGATTATCCCAAAATGAGGTAAAATGAATCTTTTAAGAATGTGTTTCTCAAGAATAAAAAAATCTTAGTTTTTCTACCAAACATAGAAAATCTTAGAAGATTTCTATTCTCATAGTCAGGGTTACTTCACACTAAACATCCCCTAACTCCTCTCCTGTAGTTTTTTTTTTTTTTTTGAAAAGTCCCATTATATTGCGATCACAAATTCCATTCTTCTGGCTGTGAGTTGTTCCAAAAAATTGATGACGGCTTGAAATGGTCGAATTAATTCGATTAGCAACTTAACAAAAACATGCCTCATAAAGAAATCTTGACCACAATTTTAAAGAGAAAATATTAATCAAGAGGAAGAAGGGTCTAATCTTCCATTGCCGTCTATAAACCATTTGATGCTTTTTTCTTCTTAATTGCTTCTGATTAATTCACAAATTCCTTGGAGTTTTTGAAGTCTATTGTGATTATATTTGGTTATCAGCCTTTTTCGTTACACAAAGAATTGAGAAGCAGAGCTCGTGAAATGCTTTTTTGGCGTCAAATAATTGCAAAACTGCTTGCTTAAGTCGAGAAAAAAATCTGGTAATTATAAAGCTTTGTCATCGTCTAGGACTAGGCGAGGAAAGCATGAACGAAACTGACAAGTAAAGAAAACTTGTTTCTTGTAACGCTGTTAAAATAATTAGGCCGGTTTGATATTTAGTTTTAAGTTTAAGAACTGTAGTATGTAAAACTTCATAGTGTAGTAATTTTTTATTTTTTATTATGAATACTAAAAGTTTTACATTTAGAACTGATAAGTTAACTCAAGTGTCACTATTATGAAAATAAAGCGATAGAAATAGAAAACAAAAAATACAAAAATTTACATGAAAACTTAAGACAGGGAAAAAACTACGAGCAGAGGAGAAAAAAATCGCTAAACTCGTGAAGATTACAAGATGGAGTCGATTAGGGAGGTTAAAATTCGATAATAATAAAACTTTAACGCAATACATTATATGTGACGACCCTCACTTACGTGGCCGTCACTTGACTTAACTTGATCTTAAACTTAAACATACTTATTAATAAAGTACAAAATTTCAGGATAAATTTTTTTTTAAATGGATTCTTGTTATCGAATCCTTGACATTAAACCTTAGAAGGAATAATAACTGTTTTTCTAAAACTTAATAACATATGAATTCTTAAAGATAAAGAATTCTCAACGTGTAACTTTAAAAGATATAATAATAATTTCTTAAAACTTAATTTCATAAACCGAATATAATAACATAAATTTATCAACGTGATAATAACGTAATATTAATAATTACGTTTTAACATAACCATAGTAATTTCTTGAAGTATAACTATAGTAATTTCCTTGAACTTTTCCTTTTAAAACATAAGAATGGTTATCTATCAACTATTACTTTAAGGACAATTATTAATTTAAATAAAACTATTTTCAAAACAATTCTAAATTAAATATTA
>CAMOHE010002587.1:1854-12989 GCA_946598075.1 Artocarpus hirsutus
GACCGACCATGAATACAGTTCTTCTCATGCTAAACAGTGACGCACTCTCGCTCCCGTCGCCATCAGAACCAGCTTTCTTAAATAGCTACGTCGGATCAGATATGTCGTTGGCTTATTCAAGGATCATGAATGAATCGGATCATTCTAGGAGTGAGTATGCTCAATCATCTGGCAATCAAACATCAATCACTGAACTCTATCCTCGGTAGTGACAAGAACATATACATAAAAAATACACAAGGAGGACAGATTAAAGAAATTAATGAGATGACAATTATTATTTTTTGTTTACCTTGCTATTTGAAATTGTAGTACGTTCATTGTGGTTTGATGAAATTGTTATGAAATGTATCTTCATGTGACATGGTTTGGCTATTTTGTTTCTACGAAAGGAAGTTTAACTATACATAATCTCAGAGATTGAATTAATCTTCAACGTTTAATCAGTCAAGAGGGAAAAAAAAAAAAACAGAATTATACGTTTTTAACCAAATTCAACTAACAAGACCTTTGAAATTACATCTCATAGGCCTAAGGTTAAGACATGACAGGTACAATTAATTACCGCCTATAGGTTATAGGTTATAGGCTAAAAAACAGTAGCGGATAGATTCTTAGTATGTTTTGTTCATCGCATTCAGCATTTTTCAGTCACCAGTGGAGATGGCTCGTGCCCTTGTTGTAGGTTACATGATAAACGCTTCTTGATTATAAATTTTACAATGAGTCGTTTAGTTGTTTTTTAAACAAGAAATATGCTTTTGTCAAGTCTATTTTTAGATATACACGAGTTCTTTGTTTCAACAAGCATGACAAATGGAACAACACAAGGTTAAATTGATATACTAACAAATGATAAGAAATTAACAATGATATTTTCATAAAGTTTGTAGTCGTATTAGCATTTTTATGCAATAATTTTAAGAGAGAGAGTATTTTCAATATACAAAAAGTAGATAGCACTTTTGAGCTATTGGAGATCGTTAAAAATGTATCGGATGCCTTCACATTCGTGGCTCCTAAACTTAATAAGTGTGAAACATTTGAACAACAGGATTGGATAATTAAGACATAATAATATGCCATATACACTGAATGTGAATGTGAATGTAAGAGGTATCTATTGTTTCGGTGGGAACCACCAGACGTGAAATTAAGCGAATCTTCCTCAAATCGTCGCACAAGCTCAGGCTGCAAAATGAAGGAAATTTCAACTCGTCTATTTATTTGGGCTGCAACACAAAGCGAACATGTATGACAAGACGAAACCAAGTGTGAAAGAAAACATTTAAAAGAAGTTGAGACGAACCTAGCAAAACAATGCATGGTTGTATCCTATAAAGTACACTTAACATTATTTAGCATCTAAACCTTATATGTCAACTAAAACGCTAAAAGGAAGTTATTATTTTAATATTTGTTCATAAAATAAAAGGACTCGTCAGGAGATAAGCAAAAGAAAATTGGGCGTGTAACACAATAAACGATAGGCAAAAAGAGAAAATTGAGAAAGGTTCAATGAATAAAACTTTTGTTGCATACTATTTATTATTATTCAATGAGAATATGAGACTGGATACTATTTCACCGACTTGATCAAAATATGGGAGCAACCTCAATTTTATAATTGTTATTCTTCTTTAATGAGTCTTCTCAAATTGTGATCCTTTTTAATATGTCTTTCTCGTCCCATTCTTAATCAATTCATGGTCAAAAATCAAAGTTCATCAGTTGATATGTTTCTAAAAAATAATAATAAATTAGAAACATTTTTATTTTTCTTATTTTATTTTCTCTCTCATTGTTCTCGCCTTATACTTTTTTTTTTTCCTCTCGTTTGCTCTATATTTTCTTTCTCATCATTCTCTAAATATATTTTCTTGCTATGAACAATCTTGGTCCCTATTTTCTTTCTAAATTTTCTCTCTGAGTCTTTCAATTTTTTTTCCTCTCATAATTCGCTCTCTATATTTTCATGACCCTTAGTCCGGGTACTTACTTTTTTTTCTAAGTTTATTTTATGGATTACGAATCACTCTGCACGCTTTTTTTTTTTTTATATTTATTGTTTACTTCTTATTGCCTAATTCTCTACACGCTTTTTGTTTTATATTTATTGTTTACTTCTTATTGCCTAATTCTCCCATCGCCTTCACTCTTCTGGTAATCTCTCTAATGCTTTCATTTTCTTTTTCTCTTCATTCTCTACGCACATGTTTTGCCTCCTTAATTTTTTTATCTTAATTTGCTTTCTCTCTCTCTGTAACATCCAAAAAAAAAATTAATTACAATTTATTATGTATAAATTCAATCAACTAGTGTGCCTAATTAATTTTGAGATGTAAAAGAATTTATTGTTGCAGAATTTGCATCCATTTCCATATTTAGAATACATTTTTGTCACAATTTTTAATTTTAAAACCATTTTTCTATTTTTCTTTTTCACCCTCACACCCCCACATTTTCCTTTATTTCAAAACCAGCCCAACATCACTCTCTCACCTCTCACCCATGCATCCCCCACCCAAGAAGACAACATAAGATTTTTTAAGTCTCCAGCAAAACAACACTTAGTTGAAGCAAAAACCCAACCAAAGCATAGCCAAAAGTGCAGCAAGCTAAACTGGAAAAGCACACACCAAAGACAGCTAAAAACACCAAGGAAGGCAGTCCTTCTTCTTGACCAAAATCAACTAAACACTCTGCCAAAAGTGCAGTAAGAACACGGCCAAAAATGCAGCCCAATTACAGCCAAACAGGCCAAGAAAGAGCTCATCTTCTTGCTCGAAAACCAACAAAAACGCCACCTTCATGGCCAGCCAACTTCAAGAGTTCAAGCTTAGCATTTAATCCTACAGTTTTGTGTTTTTTAAAGGAGTTTTGAGGTGCATTTTTCTAAAATGAACTTGGTTTTTAGTTTTTTTTTTTTCAAGTTTAATGCATGATTTTAATGTTCAATGTTATGCAAATTTTTGGTTTATGTCAATATGCATATTTTGTGTTTTGAGTTTTAAGATGTAAACATTGATTAGAATGGTTAAAGCAGCGATTATATTGTTATTTTGATTTGATATTTATGTTAGAAACATATTTTTATTGTTTAAAAATAAACTTACTTACTGCATATTAAATATTTCTTCAATCCAAGTGTTAAAACTCGAACTTGGTATGTTTTAGTTTTGTTTTTGTATGTAAAATGAAACTTTAAATCTTGATGTTTAAATCCATGTTAATGAGTTTAAAAGTTGTTGTTTATTGTTATTCTATCATTTATGTATGGTTTTCATGCTCTAAGATATAAAAAATAAGTTCGCAATCAAGTTCGAGGCTTGAAAAGTTCAAAAACCTAAACATGGAATCTTCCAAGTTACTCTCAGGTGGCAACCCGGTTACTTGAAATCGGCAGACCAGTTGCCTCGGATTGATAGGCCAATTACCTTCACTGGCAAGCCGGCCATGGCCTTTTGAGGGGCCTTCAAGCCAGAAGAGTGGTTGGCCGGTCCTGAGGACTGATAAGCTAAAAAACCTTCTTATTTTCTTCATTTTTATGTTTTTTAAATTTTTTAAAACCTCTTTAACCTTAGGATTAGTTACGAAACAAGTTTTAAACTAAAAATGCAACCTTAATTCATTTTAAAACATAGTTGCATCATGTCTCAAAGTTACATAAAATTTTAATGGCATACTAGTGAAATAGATTAACACATGATTTACTCATGAATATGGTTATATATATGTTGCGCACTCAATCAAGTTATCAAAACATCATATATAGTATGTCACCATAATTAAGGACTGGTAAATTAATTCACCAGATAATATAAGCAAGTCTCATACTAGCCTCCGACCTAAGGGGAACATCAAGTTATAATTATGTTACGGTCTCGATGATATGATGGCCCTCTTTGCGCATTTGGGACATATACTTGGGCCCTTAGTTGAAGTCAAGTTTTAAAAAGAAGTTAATGCTCATAAATAAGCATAATTGGTATCATGCATTGAGTTTTAGAGGAAACAAATGTTTTGTGGGTTAAGTTTAGACGTACTAAGCAATAGTTCACTTAGTTATTTTTTGTTGTAGGAAATCCTACCAAGAGGCTAGAATAGATGTGTTGTTGACCTAAAAATGGTGGTTGAACGTTGCGTAGATTTGGGTATGGATACCGATACTCGAAAGAGTTTTGATGTTTTGAAAGCTTTTTTTAAATTTTTTTGTAATGGTAAATGGAAACTATTTTGTAAGGGTGTACTATGTGTTTGAAACTAAACAAATGTAATTATTTTTAGCAAGTGTGGAGTAATATAAATATGTTAATATTAGTTTTAAAATTTTTTAGAAAAAATTATTTCATATTTTTATGATTAAGTAAGATTAAGTTAAGAAATTTGTAAAATAACGGCTTAGACAGTCGAGATGGAATTGATGATCAAATGAGTTCTAATCACATTGCTGTTGTTGTTGAATTTTAATTGTTGTAGTGGTTTAGCTAATGATGTGTGTTTGGGCAAAAATTAAAGCATTAATGTTAATGAAAAATCCTTTTCACCCCTATATAGTTATAACTTTGTTACTCACAAAACTTTGTAGGCCTAATCTAGTATGTAATATATTTTTTAGACTAAGTCTCAATGTTTTGTCGGAGTTATGGTCATTGTAGTGATAACTGATATATACTGATATATATTTAATGTCTAAGAATATTTTAACTTTCCCTTCATTCTTTTCTTTGGACCCCCCACCGTCAAACTGGATTGACGTTACTGTTAGTATATAGGAGCCACAATTTTTGTTATTGAATAAGAAAATTTTTTTTTTCCCATTCTTATAGGGTTAAAACATCACTACTCACAAAACAAAATATTAGAACCCAATCTAGTTTATAATATACTTTTGAGACCAGAACCCACTGTTTTGTGAATAACCAGATTCTAACTCCATTGGGTTAAATAGGAGTGTTCATTGAACAATGTATTCTGCTATTTCAATTTGTTTTCAATTAGTCGCTGGTCAAATGATACATAATTGTACTTGGGGACTATGACGTTTGGAGATAGAACTAGCCAACAAAGAAAATACAGAGAACATAAAATATCGAAGAAGACGTTTTCTGTTTTTCTTTTTTCTGTTCTTTTTTTTTTGGGTTAAAAGTTGAATCTGTAGCAAAGTATTTCTGGCTTCATGAAACTATGATTAAAATGTCTTGATGGAGTGATATGGCCAGGTTGTTATAACAAAAGAATTAATCACTTTTTAGTTGACATTGAGATTAATTAATGTCAAATCACTTAGTGGATGACACTGGTGCTAGAGACCTATACTCAAACTCAGTGTTTCATTCTTGAATCAAGCACACATGAAAATTCTTGTACATTTCATTCGGGACAAATTTCTTACCAACGAGATTGAAGTATAATACTTTTGTACTGGAAAACAAAAGGAAAAGATCCACAACCTATACGGCTGTAAAAAAGCGACAAATGTTATCCTAGGATTTAAAATATTCCTTATATTATTATTAGTGTACACACATCAATTTCTTTCTTCTCATTAGTCTTATTTTATTAATCAAAACAATTTAGCGTCCGTTGATCAGGTTAATTTCTTTCTTTTCAAAGCCTATTCTATTTGTTAATCATGTTATTGTTGGTTTTTAATTGATCTAGTGGTTTGGTTAATCATGTGTTATAATTTTATCAGAAGGGACAAGCTAAGGAAAAGTTAGGTTTGGGGTAGAGATACAAGAACGGATCGACCTGGCCTGGCCCAGCCCATTCTCCTTAGACCCACACGGGTTGTGGGCCGGGCCAGCCTAGCCCACAAATTTTATGGGCTAGGCCGGCCCATATAAGAATTACCTTGGCCTAGCCCATACTACGGGCCAATTTTTTGTGGATCAGGCTAGACCGTGCCATAGGCTTTGAATGGGCTGGCCCATCATGGTTAAGATGGGTCAACCCATCTAAGCATGCAATTTTTAATTTTTTTTATTTTTCTTTTTTCTTTTTAGATTTTTAAACAAGTTAATAAATATAAAAGTTTGAATAGTAAATGAAAATATAGAAAGGGATATTTTATTTATGATTGTCTCATTAAAAACCTTTCTAAAGAAAACATAGTGAGGCAAAACCTTGGTAAGGAAAAAAGAGTATAATCAGGATAAATATACATAAGATAGTTAAAAAATAACTATAAAAACAAAGCATGTCATAATGTGATGTATGAGGCCTTCTGTTGGAAAAGGGTATATTCAGCCATATTCACTCGTGAATGAACATGAAAAAATATATATAAATATATACATATATATATATAAATAAAATTAGGCCACAATAGGTCTTCGGTGGGCTGACCCATTGTGGGCCTATATGGGCGGGTTGGGATAGGCAGGATCATTATGGGCCTAGATGTGCTGGCTTGGCCCAAGCTTGGCCTAGCCTATGATTTTTCATGGGCCGTGCCAGGCCAGCCCATGAGCCAATATATGTTGGCCCAGCTTAGCCCACCAATATTTATAGGCCGGGCCATGCCTTGAACAGTGATGGGCTGTGTCAGCCTAGCCCGCCACTATATCATGATGGGCTTAGGCTGGCCCACAGGCCTCTGCTCATTGTTGTAACTCTAGTTTGGGGGTTAAAAAATAATAATGCTTGAAAAGTGACTCCACATGGATAACATATTTTCTTTGTGGTTTTTACTCCTATTACAATATTTGACTCTAGTTGCTTTAAAGTCCCTGATATGATAAACATGGAGTCGTGTTTTGTAGCAGATTTTACTTTTGGGTTAATGAGACATGTAGCCCTTTTTTATTTGTAGAGTTAAAATATGTCTTCAGTTTATGAATATTTTTTATATGTCGCAAGGTATATGTATAAAGACAATAATGACTTAAATGATGATATTGTTGGTTTTAATTTATTTTTTTAGAATAATTAGAATATACGTATTTAAGATTTCAAGCGTATTATGATATCATTATATTTAAAAAAATCCTTGAAATTAGGATGTTTGTTGTTTGAATACAAATTAGTATCCAAAATAATGATTTTAAAACTCCTACAACTAACAGATAGAATTTTTTCATGGAATCAAGTTTTTCCAACAAATTGGAATGAGGATGTTATAATTAAATTAATGATATAGTATTTATTAAATCTTTTCCGTGCCTTACAGGTTAAATAATTAATATATCATTAAGTTAATGATACATAATGACATTTATTTGTTAAGATTTCAAGTGGTAATGATATTTCTGTTTTTTTTTTTTTTGGTGATAGGTAATTAAATTAATAAAATAGTATTTATAAAGTCTTTTTGTATGTCTTATAGGTTATATAATTGATATATTACAAAGTTAATGATAAATAATGATAATGATATTTAATGACAATTATTTTTTAATACTTCAAGTGATAATGATCTTCCTATTTAAGGCATGCAAATGTTATGGATTGGTAATACAAACAATATTACATTAAGTTAATGATATTTATTTTTTATTGCTTCTTGTATTTTTTTTTTAAAATTTTATTGTAAGTAATTTAATGACATGGATGATTTTTTTGTTGTTGAAGTTACATTGGAATTAATTAAGGATATATGTATTTCTTTAATATCATTTTTTTCCAACGACTTAACTATGAGAAATATAAGAAGATTTGTTAAAAAAAATAAAAATAAATACATGATAAAGTTTACTTAAAGGATATTTTTGAATTCTCAATATACCTAATTTAAACAAAAAGACATATAAATAATATTTATAAAACAAACTTAAATTTTAATTCTATTCTTAAAAAGGGTTCACGTGTAATTCTTACTTTACTTTTTAGGCTTGGGAGCTTAAACAAGGTTTGATAAAAATCGTGTCTAGTTAATTTTTTTTTTCAACTTTTCCACTGTTCGTCCACTTCGCCGCCAGCTCCGGTGCTCGTTCAATTTTCCTCTTGGAGAGGAAATTACAATTATTCCTTACTTATTTCATGACTACGCAACGAATTCAACCCATAAATTGGCAATAATTTGGACAAGTCCCTCCAAATTATTAAAACTAATTTAATCATGAAATAAATTGCTTTGCTTACCAATGAAGAATTGGGGGAACCTCCGAAATGTATCATCTGACGTGGATCGCTCTTTCCAAAATCCCAGAACTTTGCTGAAAGACCTGAAAAAGCAGGCTGTGCCGGTGGTTCTCTTCGCAAGGTTGCGACCGGAAATACAACCGCTCCAGACTTCCAAACCATATACGCGTACATGCAGTGCTCACCGGACTTGTCACAGGAAGACTGTGAGAGTTGCTTGGATTATGAGTTTGGGATGCTTTCAGAATGTTGTTATGGGAAGATCGGAGGAAGAGTTATTGTGCCCACTTGCTATGTTAGCTATGAGGTTCATCCCTTGTTTGGATCTGCGTATGAGCCAACTAACAGTACCACAAGGATACGAGGTATAACATATTTCAGAACATTGTATTGGTCTCTTTTTATTTTATTTTCTGGAATTCTTTTCTACTACAAGCTAGCTTTAGAGTTTTAACAAGCAGATTTTTTAATTATTGCAGGAAAAGAGAGTAACACATCAAGATCCGTCATTATTGCTGTTGTTTCAAGTACAGTTGCTTCTTTGATGCTCGTCGTATCTTCCTTTCTGTATTTAATAAGGAAAAACAAAAAGGATGCTAGAAGTACGTTGAGGTTATCTAATTCACTTCTTACTTCTAAAGCTCGGATTTCAAAACCTGCTCCGTCTGCAATTTACTTTTTTTTTCCCCAAACAGGACATTCCACAAGTATATATACTACTTTCGCCACCACCGCATCAAATTTAATTTTTTTTCCCAATTAATATAACCCTATTTTGTATTTGGTCAATTATTGTCAAGATTTAGCGACCTCTCCATTCGTGGCTTTGAATTTGTCTCTCAATTAGATCCGCCCCTTGCCTAGCCCCTCTGGCATGATGGTTTCTGCTTTTTTTTTTTTTTTTTAGGTACACAAGATGGGCGACATGCTTCCTTATAAGCTCGAAAGAGCTCTCCCTCCTAGACGATTATCACACTTGCTCATTCCTCTACCTAACAAAATTACATATTTAAAAGATGGCTTTCGAAATTGATCATTACAATCCCTTTTAAGGTTTAATGCAACTTACTTGGTCTTTGTCGTTCTAGGTCTCCAATTATACCAATCTGTTGAGAAAATTCGGTACAACAAAATAAACTCTCTCTCTCCCGTCCGCCTCAAAACCAGCTTTCTTAAATAGCTACGCCAGTTCAGATATGTCGTTGGCTTATTCAAGGATCATGAATGAATCGGATCATTCTAGAAGCGAGTATGCTCAATCATCTGCAAATCGAATATCAACCACCGAACTCTGCCGTCAGTAGTGTGACAGGAAGTTGTACGTGTAGCATGCATGGCCAATTTCTGTTTTAAAAATACACGAAGAGGACAAAGCTACAAAATTAATCGATGACAATTATGTTATCTTCTTTTCTTGCTATTTGAAACAGTAATACATGCATTGTGGCTTGATGACATTATAATGAGATTCATCTTCAAGTGACATGTTATGGCTATATCTTCTTTCAACAACAGGAAGTTTAATTTGTTGGTTTTTTAAAATGATTTAGTATGCGTAAACATGGTAAAGGTACAGAACGTATATAACAAAAATTTTCATAAAAGTTTTGTAAGTATATTAATTTAATGCTTAATAAATATACATATAATTTATGATTATCCGGTTCAAGAGAAGAAGTCATAGTTCTTCTTTTGGGAAACGTTTTCTAAATGAAACCACCGTCTTGTTTGTTTAATCCTTGGCACCGTGTGGATGTAAGTGCAGGCGTAGACAAAATTAAGGTTTATTGAAAGATCACTCGCTCATTTTTCGCTGCCACTAATCTCGCATAAGCAAAGGAGGACTAGAAATTGAAGAACACTTTTTCTCTTCCTTTCTCTCTTCTACACGCTTGCTGCTAGGGCTTTAGTAGAGTTTTTTTTAGTCTAACTAAAGCTCTCAATTATAGAGAATATGAGACCCAATTAATTTTGAAAGCTTCCTTTATTTTAATTTTAAATATTACATATTTAATTAAAATAAAAAAGATAATTCTTTTCTTTCCTTATTTTTAATAGGCATCATGCACAAATACCATATTTGCATGTATGGTGCCAATGATGGGAGAATGAGAGGGAAAATTCTGCTTGTTATCTAATCTAATAAGATATTTAGGAAATGTGGTTAGAACTAAAACTTTTAAATTTAAAATTATAGCATATGAGAGCTTTACATTATACCTCACTTTTTTTTTACAATTATAGCATATAAGAGTTTTACACTGTACTAATCAAAAGTTTTAGTTAGAACCGATTTTTCCAAACATGTAACGCCCCCTTTTTGGACGTCACAGATAACGTTACATTCATTCGTTAAAACTGAAGCAAACTATTGTAATTGATAACATGTAATTGAAATCATAGTTTGGAAAAGCATTCCCAGGATCTTTGCATATATATTTTTTTTTTTATAGAAATATACTTTGTAAGAAGTGATAATCTTTCTTAATTAAAACAATTTGCTTTTCCCATAGACATTGTATAAATAGTTTGCTAATATTATTTAAATTAAATGGCCTTTGAAAAACAAAAGACAAAATTCTTTAAACATGTCTCGGCCGGCAGGCCGAAGGTCACCCATCGGCAGGCCGTCCGAGGCCTTGCAGAATGGGGTTTTCAAAATCCAAAAGATCGGTAGGCCGATGCTTGACAACCGGCAGGCCGATTGGAAAACTTCGGCAGTCCGACCAGCATGGTCGGCAGGCCGAACTTAAAAAAAAATTCTTTTTAAATCAAGTTTTAAAACTTCAAATGCGGAAGAAAACTTTATAAAAATACAGTAAACAAACATTCACAAAATTTATAAAATTATATATCCTTAAAATATATGAACATACTCAAAACGAAAATAATCATAAAATGATTCTTTAAAAACTCCTTTCCTTGGCGTTCTTCCATTTGCAACCATCTTCCTTAGCTCACACGCCCATCATAGTGTCATCCGCCTATTCCATCACTTTCTTACCCTTATCTACAACATGATGAAAAACTTAAAATAAGCCAATGCTTAG
>CAMOHE010002606.1:2116-15209 GCA_946598075.1 Artocarpus hirsutus
TAATTCCATAAAAACCTTACAAAAGATGAGTAATAGAATCCCTACCTCTTGACGAATACCATGCTAATAACTTCTAGCTCACAATACCAAGTTTACTATGTAAGCTCCAAGTGCTTCGTTATCCTATGACGTATAAAATAACCATATTCTAACTAAATTCTTAATCCATAATCATACCGATTACCATATATTCTTATTAGTGTGCCATTAAAATTAATATGAAATCTTTGGAACATTTCTTAACATAGAACGATGAAAAACAAGTGTGTTTGGACTACCCGATTTGCCTGCCAATCAACTATTTCCGGCCTTCCAAGAAACTGCTATTTTTGGACCTATAGCCAGCCTGTCGGTCTCACAGTTTGGCCTACCGGTACTGTTCAGCCATCGGCCTGCCAAACTCAACAATTCAGCCTACCAAACTTGGCAGTGTTGGCCTGTCGATTCATGGTGTTTAGCTTACTGAACTTGCCAACAGGTCCGGCCTGCCAAAAGTACAATTTTTGGAAATTCCAGCTTCTATTTTCGAAGGTTTCAAACTTTAAAACTCAATCCGCCCATTTTTAACAATTTTTAGGGTATAAAAAATACATATAAACCATGGATTAACACATTTAAACACATATAGATCATTCTTCTCAAAATTTTCGTGCTCATCAAGCAAATCTAAACTTAAAATCAAAACTTTTTAAAACTAACTCAAAAACTCATTTTGAACAAAGATCTAAATAAATCAAGCTTCAAAAACGTTGTATAATTACTCACAAACATCAAGAACGCATTTTTCTAAATTCTCATACTAAAACACAAATTTAAATTAAGGTTTTTAGCTTAGAAAATCTTACCTCAAGCTTCAAAAAAAATAGTGATTTTGGTAGATTTACGAAGATAACTTTGGATTTCCTCTTTTGATTACCTTGAAGCCAAGTTGATGATTTTGATATTGAAGAAATCAAAGAGAAAAAAAGAGGAATGAAAGAGAGAAAGAGAGAGAAGTTGGCATGAAAGGAAGAAAGAGGAAAGAAGAAAGGGAAAAAATGAGTTTTCTTCGGAGACTTTAGGCCACATAATACCAAATGGCATTTTCGTATTTGATTAAAAATTTTAAGCGTATTTCGGTAAATATACTAAATAAGTATAGAAAATTTTAGAAAATTGAAATTAGTTAGAAATAAATAATGTGAAATAGATTTTTAAATGAAAATATTTTTAATTAACACACTAATAATTAATTTAATTACTATAATACCCATTAGGAAAATAGCAAATGTCACGAATTCTCACTCAATACAACACACCTTTTCCTTGAGAAACCTCAGCAAGAAAAACATCCCTGAGAAAAAAACCTTGCTCTCTTGCTCTACTTGTTCTCTCTCTTTGGTTTTTGCTTTCTATATTGAACGAATAATCTTGTCTATCTAGCCCTTTTTATACAAGACTCTTATAACACTACATATACATGTAATCAACATCCAGTAGCTTTAAAACACATCAAAAAATTTGTTACACTCATAAATACATCAAAACAACATCACTTAATAGACTTCACAAAGAATGTCATATCCATCTGTCCTGCTGAACTTATAACATGTTCCTTAAGAGTCTTCCACCAAGTGTGATGGCATTTAACTGACTGAATAAACTCCACCTCGGTTTAATGTGATTATGAAAAATAGATCTTTCCAACCTCCAAGATCCATGCTCGATTTATACCTTCAATAACCCATAGTCAATTCCTACCAAGTCTAAACAGTGTTGAAACTTGCTAAGAGTTACCACCTTGGTTCCTATGTTAGCTGGGTTTTCCTTTGTTGGAACCGTCTCTACATTAATCACTCCTTGAGTGATCTTTTAACTGATAAAATGGTATTTCATTTCTGTATGTTTAATCCTATCATGGAATACAAGATTCCTGCATAAATAAATTGCACCCTAAACACAGTGGTTTTTCCTTGATAAATCTCCAGCTCTTGCAACAAACCTTGTATCTAAATACCCTCTTTAACTGCTTCAGTAATAGCTATATACTCAGTCTCAGTTGTAGATAATGCTACCACAGACTGAAGTTGAGATTTCTAGCTAACACAGTTACCACACACCATAAAATAGTAAGCAATTGTGGACTTTCTAGAGTCTTTGTCTCCTGCATAATCCGAGTCTACAAAACCTTCTACTTCAACTTTTGAACCATGTCGTGTATACAACAATCCTAGACTTGTAGTCTAGCAAGATATCTAATCAGCCATTTCCTAGCCAACTAGTGTTTCCTGCCAGGATTAGACATAAACCTGCTGAAGGTACTAATGGCATGAGCTAAATCAGGCTGAGAGCATACCATTGAGTACATAATAGAACCAACTACACTTGAATAAGGTACTTGTGACATATTCAACTTCTCTTCTCATGTAATTAGGCTATTTTCTTTTGATAGTAGAAATTGTCCTGACAAAGGCTGCTTACATGGCGTTGGACCGCTTATTGAAAACTTATCAACAATCTTCTCCAGATAGAATTTTTGACTTAAGAAGATAGTATGTTTTCCTCTATCTTTGTGAATATGAATCCCAAGAATCTTCCTGGCAAGACCTAGATCTTTCATATCAAATTCTGATTTGAGTATTTCTTTCATCCTGTCCACTTTAACCTTTTCTTTGCTCATTAGCAACATGGCATCAACATATAGTAAGAGATATTCTACTTTAACTATTTTAACTCGTTTGAAATAAAGACAATGATCAAAGGAGCTCCTTTTAAAGCCTTGATGCAGCATGAAAGCATCAAATCTCCTATTCCACTGGCGTGGGGATTGTTTTAACCCATAAAGTGACTTCTTTAGTAGACATACCACGTCTCTGCCTTTGTGTACCTCAAATCCCTCAAGTTGCTCCATGAAAATTGTCTCTTCTAATTCGCTATGTAAGAAAGATGTTTTTACATCTAGTTGTTCCACTTCAAGATCAAACTAAGCTACCAAAGACAACATGATTCTTAATGTCTTACACTTAGCCACAGGAGAGAAAATCTCATTGAAATCTACCCTTTGCTCCTGAGTGAACCCCTTTACCACCAAATGTGCCTTGTATTTAACTGGTTCACTTGAAGCTCCACCTTCCTTTATCTTATAAATCCATTAACAAGAGAATGTTGAATGATCTTTTGGTCTCTTCACCATAAACCAAGTGTTGTTCTTGTAGTTCATTTCATCCTTAATAGCCTTTTTTTCACTTCTATGAGTCTTCATAACTAGTGGCTTCATGATAGGATTTGGTTCAGTCATCTCTAGCTTCATGGCAGTGATGAAAGCATAGGCCAAGATATCTGTTAAGGCTAAAAAACCATATCTTTGGGTGGGTTTACTTATTCTTTTTTCCCTATCCCATGTAAGCCTGTAAGTACTTAAATCTTCAGCTACTTGATGTTGTACAGATTCTTCATCTCCAGCAGCCTCTTCCATAAGTACAGTTTCTTCAATTGTTCTTGAATTGATGTTATGACTTCCTTTTGTTGTTTCATCAACCTGTATTTCTTGTTGGGAACCATTATTAACTTGTTGCATGTGAACGTTATTAATTGAAATAGGCTCCACCTGGACAGTACTCACTGGTATTTGATTTTCCACAGTACTTGTAGGGTTAGTGTCATAAGAATCTTCTCCTACAATAGGATTAGTAGTGCGTAACAAAGGAAAATCACTTTCATTAAATAATACATCTCTACTAATGAGTGTTTTAAAACCTATTTTACTTTTGTCCCATAACCTATAATCCTTAGTTCCATATGGATAACCTAAAAAAATGCATTTACATATCTTAGTTCTAATTTCCCAATAGATTGATGAGCATAGGTAGTACAACCAAAAGGCCTAAGATGCATAAGATCAAGTGGTTTACCTGTCCATTTTTCTTGAGGGGTTTTGAACTCTATAGCACTAGAAGGGCTTCTATTTATAAGATATGAAGCTGTCATAATAGCTTCCCCTAAAAAGTTTTTGGTAATCTAGAATTAAACGGCATGCATTTAGATTTATTCATTAAAGTATGGTTCATCCTCTCAACAACCCCATTTTGCTAGGGGTTATTTTTCACTATTCTATGTCTTAGAATTCCATATTTTTTGCAAAAAGTATCAAATATATCATTGCAGAATTCTAGGCCATTGTTAGTCCTAAGGGTCTCTATCTTCTTATTAGTTAAATTCTCAATCTATGTTTTCTATTGTTTAAATTTACCAAAAGCATGATTTTTGTTCTTTAATTGGTAAACCCAAACTTTCCTACAAAAGCCATCAATAATAGATAGAAAATAAATGTTACCTCTATGAATGGATATGCAACGCCCCTAAGTGGAGGTTAACAGTTTTTAATAAATTAATTAAAGATCAAAAATTAAAAATAAAACATCAAAAAAAATTTGCTCGGGATTTAAATAAAAACTCTCAAATCAAAAGAAAAATATAAACAATAATTAAACAACAGTTTAATGTAGCACTTTAAATTGAATAATACAAAACTGTCACCATCATTGTTTCAACCCTCACTATAACTTAATAAAGTTAAGGATAGTAACATACAATACTTCCATTATTATGAAAGACATTCTTAATAAACAAAAAGATTCCAACTGAATATATTTACATAGCTTCCTCAACTATGTTTTCTGTCACCATCTCACATATTGTGAGTCCTGAAAAGATGAAAATATAGGAGAATGAGCGACAACATGCTCAATAGGGAAAATCATTACTCACCTTTATGTTTTTTTTATTGCCACAGTAAAACCTGCATGGTTAGTTAGTTCTTAATCATTATTCATCTTATGAGATACATTATGATTATATTTCGTGGATATCTGATGTTAATCATTATCGAGTTTCAAACATATACATACATATAAATATTATAGCTCATCAATGTTCCTAGGTATTAATGAATCAATAGAGTATTCATCACTCAACTCATAGAAACCCAAATGGACACGCTTGACCACCCTCCAATCATTCCAAGGGTGTCCAGTGAGGGCACATCAAGCCCCGGATCCTCACCAAGTCAATTCTTGTACAATGTGTTCTTAGATTTTTAGCCCAAGAGAGCGTCAACAAGTCCCTTTATTTTACCTTTTAGGGTATTCGTGCCCAAGAATGTAACCGCCGCCCTCTTCACATTTTATCATTCCTCTATAAGCAATCATTATTTATAGAGTTTGTTTTCTTAACTATGTTTCTCAATTTACAACAACATATGTCAGATCAATTTATTCTTCGCTGTAAAATACATGACGAGTTTCACATTATTGTGTCATGAATAATAATCATATACTTTCCAAATATTATATACATATCCATGTTCAAAGGTTTCAATCTTTAAAACTCAATCTGCCCCTTTTTAACAATTTTTAGGGTATAGAAAATACATAAAAACCATGGATTAACACATTTAAATACATACAGATCATTGTTCTCAAAATTTTCATGCTCAACAAACAAATCTAAACCAAAAATTAAAACTTTTAAAAACTAACTCAAAAACTCATTTTGAACAAAGATCTATGTAAATCAAGCTTCAAAAATGCTGTATAATTATCCACAAACATCAAGAACACATTTCTCTCAATTCTCATATGAAAAACAGATTTAAATTAAGGTTTTTAGCTTAGAATATTTTGTCTTAAGTTTGGAGAAAAATAGTGATTTTGGTAGATTTACGAAGATAACTTTAGATTTCTTCTTTTGATTACCTTGAAGCTAAGTTGATGATTTTGATCTTGAAGAAATCAAAGAGAAAAGAACTAGAATGAAAGAGAGAAAGAGAAAGAAGTTGGTGTGAGAGGAAGAAAGAGGAAAGAAGAAAGGGGAAAAATAAGTCCCCTTCGAAGACTTTAGGCCATATAATGCCAAATGGTATTTTCGTAATTAATTAAAAGTTTCAAAGGCAGTTCGGTAAATATACTAAATAGATATAGAAAATTTTAGAAAATTGAAATTAGTTAGAAATAAATAATATGAAATAGATTTTTAAATGAAATAAATTTTTAATTGACACACTAATAATTAATTTACTTATCATAATACCCGTTAGGAAAATAACCGGTGTCACAGCTTTACCCCCTTAAAGAAATTCCATCATTGAAATTTCAAATCTAACAATACTAGTAAAAATCACAACTCCGTAATGATTTCACTTTCGACTCTATACTGTCAGTATTATTTGTCTCCAAATGTAGGTTACCATATCTCTATTCATTTGCTTGGGATATCAATCTTACTCTAAATACTAAATCTCTCAACAAGAATATTTCCAGCAAGTTTCAAATGTACAATACTGTATTATGGTTTAGGAATCTGATCAGAAAAGCATACATGATCATACCATTTTTCTAGTCTTTCACTGTCCATGGACTGTGATTTACAATTACACTAAAGAGATTGCTAGAGAAATTCTGTATACTTCATTTTTGGGTTCTTTTTCCTTTCTGAGTAAGGAAAAGTCAACAATAGTTGATTTCATATTCCAAGAAATAAACTAAGACATAATCATATAATATATAACACAAGTACTTCTATTCAAAACTATACATTAAACTCTTACATAGAAATATTAGAAGGGATCTCATAGTTGTAAACAAACTTGACAAATTCTTCATTAAACAGCTACCCTCATGATACAAACATTCAACTTAAATAACGTACTCATATTTTCGACCGAGTATTCCCACAATTGACTTTGGTACTTCCACAAAATATAAACAGAATACTTCACATTACAAATATGATACAAATACGTTTCGAGAGTACAAGACACTTTGTATATCTAGCTAGCCATATCACACATGCTTGGATAATACAAAAACATCAATAAGCAAAAAATCGGACCTTAAGTGGGATGCGTTTTGAGAGCATTAAGTTCTCTGTATCATCAACCATCCCGGCATTAAGGCTAATGAATCTAAAAGCTTAAACATTAGTATACCAATACAAAGTGTGAAGAAAGCGGTTATTCGTGACACATGAAATACGAACATACATGCTCACATGCCGTGGATAAAACTAAAAGATTACAGATGGAGATTTAAATCAAATGGCCGCTCCTGGCTTTCTTTCGCCCATTCAAGCTTGGATGTTGCAATGTCGGATTCTGGATGTATGATTTGCATCTTATCTAACAATTCATCAGCTATTGAAGCAGTTGCAAAGATTTGTCTCTCCGATTCTACAATGAAGTTTTCTTCCATAGCATAATCTAGAAATTTTAAAAGACTATCATAAAAACTATTTACATTTAAAAGTCGTTAGGGTTTAGAGTGAATACCTAATAAATTTCTACTAGTAACTACGAATATTACTTCAAGGGCACCTAGACCACCAGGTAAGGCTATAAAAGCATTAAAATTATTAATCATAGTTTTATGACGTTCAGGGGTGTCGAAAACTCTTTTCTCTCTACTTATTTTTTTTCTACAAAAGTTCCCCTCAACTAGGAGTCGAGGAATAATCCCCAGGACTTCGACACTATCAGACTTAACTCCTATTGCCACATTTTCTATTAATCATAAACTACCACCCCCATAGGTTAGGTTAATATTCCTGTGTGCTAAGGCTTACCCTAAGTGTCTTGTGGCTTCTATATAGACTTTATCTTTTCTTGGGCTGAAACCACAAAAGACACAAACATTTTTTATTTTCTTTGTTGATTGGGCATTTCCCGATTTATGACTTGAGGAGCTCTACTAACTTCTCGTTGTCTGCGTACACTCCTGCAAATAGTTAAAGAAAAAATTGACATGGGCCCTAGTCAGTCACCATAACTGCATGTATTATTTGACATGACATAGTCATGACGTTTCCTTCATTTATAATAACAATGTCTTAGAAGTTTCATGTGTCTATTTGTTAGCCTACTTCTTCGTCTGCATCACAACCTCATGATCTATCATCAAAAATATCTTAGGCACTTTGATATCGTACTTGTTTTTTTCTTTCTTTCTTTCTTTCTTTTTTCCCTTTCTTAACCATCTAATATGAGACATTTACTTCTTTGATTTTGTTTTACTTTCTTTTTACTTTTGTTAAACGGAATAAAATTATATAATAGATCACACAAACCAAAGTGAGTGAGAAATGTTAGTTATGCAAGTAGGATTCATATTAGTGAGAGATTAATTAAAAGAGATATTACCAAAACCGTAAATCTTGATGCCAACACCAAGCATGGAGGGCTTCTTCACACCAACGCAGTTCAACTTCTTGCCATCATCCAATTTAACAGGAAAAGAGACTCCAGTCTTGGGCTCAACTTCCTCAGCTTTTGATGTTGTGGCCATTCTTGATCAACTGATTTTGTAACAACAAATTAGTATTGATGATAAAGTGATAGACAATATTGAAATCGAAATAGCTATGTTTGGTTTGGGCCTATGTATGTATAGAAAATGGAGTTATGTATAGGAAGAAATCGGTGATGTTCATACAAGAGGCTCTTAATTAAATTTGCTTGGACCAGAGAAACTTGTGGATTTCCCTCTTAGTCAACAAAGAAGGTCGAAAATAATAACAATAATAATAATAATAATAAATTGGTCAACCCCGGCTGCTAAAAGAGAAGGAAGTTGTAGTGAGAGTTTTTATCAATCCATGCGTGTTGAAGTTAGAAAGGATTAGCTAATCACGGGCTGGTTTAACATGTGAAGAGAGTAGGGATATTTGAGATTTCGACTATAAAAACATTAGCCCCTCTCAAATTTCCTTGTAGAGAATCTTGTCAGTACGAAAGCTATAGTTTATGTCGTACAACTTTAGTTTTTGAGAGTTTTTTGGGTAATCATAGTATTTTACGGCAGAAGTCTTTTGGTTAAAAAAGCACTTTTTATCTTATAGATTACAACCTCGTTATTTATAAAACAGTATACCTAGTTTAGTTTATAATATATTTTTTAGATTAAGATTTACTGTTTTATAAGAGGTGGAAACCACGTAAAGTTAAATAGAAATGTTTTTTGGGTTGCCTTTCAACAAAGCCCGTGGTTTTCCTCCTGAGTTTAGAGTTTTTCACGTGAGTATTTATTCACAATATGTTGTTTTCTTAAAAAAGTTTTAAAAATATATTGCATGCCTCTTTATTCTTTTTTTTTTTCTCTTGAGTTGGTAGATGATCTTTTTGGAGAAATTTTTATGAACGATTATTATGATTTCTCAGGAGGAAGAACGTCTGGAGCATGGTCATATATAACACTTCTGGACCCATTGCCTGAAGTTTAAAAAGGTTCATTTTTGCTTCTTGAATTACGTATCCTAGTTTAAATTACCCACTATGTTTATGATACTAACAAAATGATAATACCAATATTTATAACATATAAATGCCCCTTAAACTATTGATTTTGAGTCAACTAACATCTTTATTGTTCTTAAGTTGATACAAATTATTCAATAATTTAAATGATATTTATGAGACAACATTAGTTTCAGGGGTTTTTTGAACTACTATATATACTAAAAGGAGCGGAATGTACTCATTTCAAAATTCAAAGGGCACGTTGAAGTAGAATACAAAATTGGAGGATGTATGGGCAATTAATCTTTTCTTTTTCCTTTTCTTTTCTTTGGACAAGTTTAATTCCCACCTCTATTTTTCAACTCTAGAGTCCGGACCTAGGAGCCCTTTTCCCCATCCCAACCCCATCATGTGAACTATCCGCAGATTGCTTGTTTTGAAGTAAATAAAAAGTTTCACTTCAAACGAGAGGGCAAAATAAAATGTAAAATGTGGAATTTGCCTCTTCTGTTTATCAGAACACAATTGACTTTTCAATATCTTCTAGGAAACTAGCTTCCAATATCTCCAATATTATTTTCAGATACAAATATCCCCAATGTCTTTAGCTAAATGTCCTTCACTTTAGCATTACGCACTTCATCCACAAATGTAGTGGAATAAAAATAAGGAAAAAATATTATTTTGATTTGAGTGGTGTGACTTGAATTAGTGATTTGAATTATTATTCGAATTAATATTTTGGATGTACATTTAAAATGCTAATCTAAATAGGGAATAAAATTGAAATTTGTGTTTGGATAAACAATGGAAATAGTTTTGATTTATTAACAATTATGACAAAATTTTTTGTTCATGATCCTAAAATATATACAATATGGATCTTGATTTATTCATCTCTTCATTAGGAATGCAAAAAAAGAAGAATCGTCACAATTAAATATCGAACGAAGAATGTCCGTTTGGTAAATAGATTCGAATTGTGTTGATTTAGATTATTTTAATTTGAGTTATATGATTTGAATTGCTATCTGAATTGACGTAATAAAATTGAAACTTGTGTATGGATAGATAGTAGAAAAAGATTTTGCTCTATTAACAAATCTAAAAAATCTTAACGTTCATGATGCTAAAATATATACAATATGTATCTTGATTTATTCCTTTTGTTTATTAGGAATACAATGAAAAAAGAATCATTTTAATTAGATATCAAATGAAGAAATAATGATTTTTTTTTTTGCTCAAATATAAGAAAGAGAATTTCACCTTTTATTATAGTACAGATATCCGAGTCCAAAAAGTTCAGGGAGTAGAACTTCAAAGACTTGAATTCAAATGATCCATTTGATTTAAATTTTAGGGGGAAACAAACACATATTCAAAGGATTTTAAAGATTTGAATCAAAGAGATGTTTAAATACGTGAAACAAATGGTACCTATGTTTTTTTATCTCAAATGTAGAAAAGAGAATTTCAACTTTTACTGTAACAAATATATTTGAGTTCAAAGAGTTCAAAGGTATTTGGAAGCGTGTTCCAGGTGATAGTGACCAAGAAAGATTTAAAATCAAAACAAGGCCCAGGTGTTAATCAAAGATTTGTAGGGTTCAGTTATGAAATTATTTTTAGGTATTAATCAAAGATTTGTAGGGCATTGGTCGAGATCACAGCTTATCAAAATCAATGAGCCGCCAAATTACTTGCGGAAATAGTCAACCAGAAGATTTTAGCAAGATGGAGAAAGCATTTGAATTGAGAGATCAAGCAATCATTATTTAAATTTCAAATCATTCCACGCGAGGTAACCTTAAGTCCAAGTATTTGTGCAAGCATTCTTGTTCTCTTGTAATTTTCTCTTTCTCATGGTAAAAAACCCTTCTCCTTGAGAAATTCAAAAGAGTTGAATTATTCTAAATTCGTTAGTTTATTTTTTTCTACAATAAAGTATTTTGCATATGTGATGTGATTTTACATACGGTGAGGTATGAAAGATTATTTGTGAGACAAGTGTTGTCCACAAAAATTATTAAATTTTTGTCTTGTTTTGATCAAATATGTCAACTGAGCTCACCCTTGAACTCCATTGCTTGAAAAGAAGGGATTGATGATTTCTCTCTCTTAAGAAAATCATCTTTGTTGATCCCATAATTCATCATTAGGTAATGACCAAAATTACATGCAACATATTAAACCCGACCATTCCTATGACATATGTTTTGGTCTTGTTTGATAAAAGTTAAATCACCACAAATAACTATAATATACCACTAGTAACTATAATAATTACCACTAGTAATGATGATATAAATTGAAGTTTCAACAAAGGGAACTATAAACTATAACAAAAAGCAATAGACTCTCCTATTCTTTGGATAAAATCAAATGCAATTGGAAGTCCGTCTCAAGTATAGGTTGAAATATCTCAAAGAGCAACTTTTACACACTATGTGAGTCATAACGATAATTATCATTAGTAATCATATAATTATTGCCTAAAAAACGAAATTAAGTGTTGGTACTACTAATTTTACTCATTTTATCATGTGACTATTAATATTTGAGGAAAAAAAAAAGGCTACTTGAAATCAGTTTTCGATAATAATTATGAAGTGTTGGTGCATTCACATTCATAAAAACTGGAGCTTTGGTACAAGTGAGGCATCATTACTTTAGTCATAGCCTCGCCCATGTCTTCCCAAATTTCGCAAGAATTTTAATTTTAATTAAAAATTTAAGTAAATACGTTTTAGTTGGTCAATATAAAATGAAATATAACATCAAATCAATTTTGATACCTCCATCGAGCACCCAGGAAGAAAAGATAAGATAAAATAAAATAGTAAAAGCTTAAACCATGTGACAATATCCAATATAAGGGGGTGCAAGATGTTATGGCAATTCCTTATCCTTTTCCACTTATGTGTTATCATACCTTCAAAACGAAGCACCCTTTTTCTTTCTCGTGCCTAGATTTTTCTGTCCGAGCTTGCAAGTTACAACAACAATTACAAAAAATGTCATCTCGTTTTCTAGAAAAAACTTTTAAAAATGTGACAAAGTCAATATTTTGATTTGCTTTTTGACAAGTCCATTAGCGTGTTTAGGAAATAAGTTGAAAGTAAAAGTAAGAACAGAAAATACTGTATAATATGTGAGAGCTTTAGAATATAGTATATTTTTGTTTTACACTGTAGCATATAAAAGTTTTACATTATTTGAGTGGGAACTGAATTTGTCAACCATCATGTACAATATACATATTTTTTAATTAATTTTATTTCCCCTGGAAGCACCTATAGCATGAACCAATTTTTTTTTTAAGAAATAATAAAGAAACTTTCTTGCATATAAAAAAAAAAAAAAAAAGGTGTGCTTTCTTGTAGAGAAAAAAAAAAAGTATAACAAATGTGTACTTTACACCGAATCTTATTTGGCAAACATATTTGCTATCAACACTATTTACAAAATAATAGATCCTTAATAAATATGGTATTTATTTAGGGGGTGTTTGGCAAAGTGATGGGAACTGCGGTTCCCACCACAAAATCAGTTATGAACAGTAAAAAGCTCTCACATGTTACAGTAACAATAAAAAAAATTGCTACAGTGTAAAGTTATCATATGCTACAGTAAAAGTGGTTCTCACCACTGGTTCCCACCACATTCCAAACACCCTATTAATTGGAACGTATTGTTTTATGATTAACAAATTTATGAGGAGGAAAAAAATTTTCCAAGAAAATATGTAATTTCCACACTTAGTTACAAATTTGGGGAGTTGAGGATGAATAATTGAATATCATTCTTCAAGTTCAAGACTTCTTA
>CAMOHE010002606.1:15229-59753 GCA_946598075.1 Artocarpus hirsutus
TTGAACTCCATTGCTTGAAAAGAAGGGATTGATGATTTCTCTCTCTTATGAAAATCGTCTTTGTTGATCCCATAATTCATCATTAGGTAATGATCAAAGCAACATATTAAACCCGACCATTCCTATGAAATATGTTTTGGTCTTGTTTGATAAAAGTTAAATCACCACAAATAACTATAATATACCACTAGTAACTATAATAATTACCACTAGTAATGATGATATAGATTGAAGTTTCAACAAAGGGAACTATAAACTATAACAAAAAGCAATAGACTCTCCTATTCTTTGGATAAAATCAAATGCAATTGGAAGTCCGTCTCAAGTATAGGTTGAAATATCTCAAAGAGCAACTTTTACACACTATGTGAGTCATAACGACAATTATCATTAGTAATCATATAATTACTGCCTAAAAAACGAAATTAAGTGCTAGTACTACTAATTTTACTCATTTTATCATGTGACTATTAATATTTAAGGAAAAAAAAACGCTACTTGAAATCAGTTTTCGATAATAATTATGAAGTGTTGCTGCATTCACATTCATAAAAACTGGAGCTTTGGTACAAGTGAGGCATCATTACTTTAGTCATAGCCTCGCCCATTTCTTCCCAAATTTCGCAAGAATTTTAATTTTAATTAAAAATTTAAGTAAACACGTTTTAGTTGGTCAATATAAAATGAAATATAACATCAAATCACTTTTATTACCTCCATCGAGCACCCATGAAGAAAAGGTAAGATAAAATAAAATAGTAAAAGCTTAAACCATGTGACAATATCCAATATGAGGGGGTGCAAGATGATATGGCAATTCCTAATCCTTTTCCACTTACGTGTTATCATACCTTCAAAACGGAGCACCCTTTTCTTTCTCGTGCCTAGATTTTTCTGTCCGAGCTTACAAGTTACAACAACAATTACAAAAAATGTCATCTCGTTTTCTAGAAAAAACTTTTCAAAATGTGACAAAGTCAATATTTTGATTTGCTTCTTGACAAGTCTATTAGCGTGTTTAGGAAATAAGTTAGAAAGTAAGAGTTAGAATAGAAAATACTGTATAATATGTGAGAGCTTTAGAATATAGTATATTTTTGTTTTACACTGTAGTATATGAAAGTTTTACATTATTTGAGTGGGAATTGAATTTGTCAACCACCACATACAATATACATATTTTTTAATTAATTTTATTTCCCCCTGGAAGCGCCTATAACATGAACCAATTTTTTTTTAAAGAAATAATAGAGAAACTTTCTTGCATAGAAAAAAAAAAAAAAAGGTGTGCTTTCTTGTAGAGAAAAAAAAAAGTATAACAAAAGTGCACTTTACACCGAAATCTTATTTGGCAAACATATTTGCTATCAACACTATTCACAAAATAATAGATCCTTAATAAATATGGTATTTAAATATGGTATTTATTTAATTGGAACGTATTGTTTTATGATTAACAAATTTATGAGGAGGAAAAAAATTTTCCAAGAAAATATGTATTTTTCACACTTAGTTACAAATTTGGGGAGTTGAGGATGAATAATTGAATATCATTCTTCAAGTTCAAGACTTCTTATCATTCTTCAAGTTCAAGACTTCTTAATTGGGAAATTGAAATCCAAGTACCAAACCAACAATGAGACACTTTGGTAGCCGTCGGATAACCAAGCTGTAACAACCGGGATTGTTGGTCAAAACTCAGCCCTTGACAAAGAGGCCGAACCACCGACTCATTTTCCAAAGTCTCCAAAATGTCCATGTCTCTAAAGTCCAACTGGCCCAAAACCGGCAAGCAAACAAAGACTCTTTCTTTGTCTTTGAATGGGAGAATTTTGTCGTATAAGATTGTACGACGGGATAAATCAGAGGAAATTATTTTTTGATACTTGGTGTTTAAAGTTGTGTTTGACAATTGTGGTTTCCACCACAATCTCAATTATAAACAGTAAAAAATTCTCATATGCTACAGTAACAATAAAAAAAATTGCAACAGTAAAACAGTTCTCACATGCTACAGTAAAAGTGGTTCCTACCATTTTTTCAAACACCTACTAAAATGACAACTTTTTCGGTGGAAACTAATAAAAAAAATCAGTGAATATTTAGTTTTCAATAGTTAAGTTTGTAAAATAAAAGGTTAATTTTGATTAAATCTAACTGTTTTAAAACGTATATCATTGGTGGAGATTTCTATTGAAGAAGTCCCCATTTAAATTATTTTTATTGATAAGATTTAAGCATATGTATAGCTTTTCTTAGGAAGAGCAGCATGCAATGCAGTCAAAAAAAAATTGTTGGGGGAAACTAGTCAAACGCCCCAATAAAGTATACTTAGGAAAACATTATAATAAATGAGAGCTTTATATTGTAATATATATAAATTTTATGCTATAACATATAAGAATTTTACATTATAACAGTTAAAGTTAATAAATCATAACAACATTGTCAAATATACTCAAAATTTTAAGAGCGGGAGAAAAGGGAACAAAATACAATTTAAAAAAAAAACAAAAAATAAGTTTTATAAAACTTTGTATACAAAATTATAAATAAAAAAAATCAAAGGGAGCCGACCACTGTTCGTCATGGCTTCACCTATTTCATAGCTGTATACTTCCCTCTCTCTCTTCTTCTTTTTTTTTTTATTTGGGTGATATAAATTGATTATTGGTGTGTACTATTAGTCGTAGACTGTCCAAACGAATGACAACTAATGTAGAAATCGTTAGGGAAAAAAAGGGCAATGGATGGATGCAAAACGTGTGTAAAAAGAGTCCACCGCATTTCTTGGAAACTGCTTGTAAGATGATTATGACTCTCCGTAACTTTTCGTGGGCTCCATTTTTTCTTTTTGCATTAACACCGACACCGTTCAATCCACACAAACCTCATAACATTGACCAATAACTTTTCCATCGAGAAGTACTCATGAACTATTTGATTATGGATTGCATTTGAATATTCAAGGTATTTTACAAGGAATTTTCACAACCAAAGGGAAGGGTAATTTACAGGACGGATACAAGGATCTCAACTTTTATCATAATCTTTTAGAGGGCGTTTAAGATGTTAGTTTGAACTTTTAATTTAAACCTAAAAATTATAATTTTAAAATTTTATAAGAGAAAACATCATATTAAAAAGGTGTTTGGATTATTAGTTTAAATTTAAACAGTATAAAAATTTTCACATAGTACAGTATAAAACAAAAATAAAGTACATTTCTCACATGACACTATATTTTGAACAAGGTACTTCCAAAGGCCCTAAGATTTTGGTATCAAAATTTTTGGTTCAAATTAAGTTCCTAACTTGGCTTTTAATATCAACTTATATAATAGGGTGTTGGTATTCTTAGTTCTAACCAAAATTTTAAGTTGTTATGTTGTAAAGTTTTAACATGCTATAGTGTCAAGAAAATATGAGCAACATTGTAAAGCTCTTATATGTTGGTGGTTTGAACAAATACTCCCAAACATCTTATAAAGATTGATTATTGTTTTTTTATAGCCAACGAAATTTTTTTAGTATTAATAATACAAAAACTCTTAACCATTTAAATAAAAAGAACAAACTCATGTGCATATTTAGATAAGTTGGGATTTAGAGGATAATTTTTTTATTATTTAAATTAAATTAAGCACTGTAGTTTGTACATTCTATTGCCTACTGATACATTTCATAGTTGTTCAAAATTTGCTCACACATTGGTAAGTACTTGCGCTCTTTAAAAAGCATAGGTTTGTTAGTAACATCACTCGTTACTTACATGTTACAATTTCCCATAAGTTGCATAAAATTTATTATTTTAATGGGTACCATTTTGGGTGGAGCAGGTAGTTTTGAGTCAAAAGCTAATCTCGACTTTTTAATGAACAATTTGTTTGTGCCCTTAACAGGAAAAGAAAAAAGAGAAAAAAATACTGACTTTTCTCAAGAAAAAACGATAATACGTTGTGTTTTTGCTTTATAATTGAATTATTGGATAATAAATTCAACCCAAATTTTGAAGATATGATCCCACAATTAACGTAAATTTTAAGGGTCATCATGTAGACTAAAGACTTGATCACCAAAATAGGTTTGTTTATGTATTGGCACGAAAACTAGGCCATTAAGTAAAAGACCGACTCACTTTGGACAAAATCAGCCATAAATGCTGGGGAAACTGATATGATGTCTTAACCCTTGACTTGATCCATTGAAATAGACATGACTGTCGTTTAATATTAGAATAATGCCAATAGGATGTTTACGTCATCTTCATATGGGACCAAATTTATTTTTCTAACAGGAAGATATGGAGAGTCAATTATATTCCTTTGGTTAAGATGTCCTTTTTTATTTTCTTCACCTCCTTTTGTTCCTCCAATCAAAATATTTTTTTTTTTTTTTTTTTTTGCTCTGAATCAAAAGCTTTGCTTGAATCAATGGTCAATCTTTTCTCATTGGATGAATTTACTTTCTCGAGAAATAATAATAATATTAATAGTAAGAATAATAATGAGAGCCGCAGCAAATGCATTTTAAAGTATTTGATAGAGTGGTTAAAATCGTTGGTTAAAATTATTTATATTATAACATGTAAAAACTTTACACTATAGTAATTTTTTTATTATTGTTGTAGCATGTGAGAGCTTTACAATGCTTATAACTGAAAAAGTAATGTAGACCACTATTACCAAACACCATAATAAGAAAAATGAAAGATGGATAATTTATGGAGTTGGAGAATAGACATCATCTGAATGCTCTTTCAATTTTCTTTTGAGAAATTGAAATTGAGTGAGAATTGCTATTGCTCCAAAGACAACAGGGAAGAAAACTAACTTTCAAGAAAAAAAAAGGAGAAGAAAAAAAATAGAAAACAAGTTGGTCCCTTTTATAAAATAGAGTTTGTCTCCTTGTTGAGAATCAATGTCATGTGCATAAGATGGGTGTCTTCATATGTTTAAGTTTTGGTTCAATAATCTATTTGTGATTTTTACTTAATGTTATTGGAGCTTTTTAAAGTCTGGATGCTCTATTATTGTGCATGTTTATAAATATTGAAAAGATGTAAAAATATAGTTAAAATAAAAATTTTTGAATTAAAAACACATACCTTTAATTCATTTTTTTATTACTGCAACTAATTTTATTATATATTTTTTAAATATAATCAAAATCATATCAAAATATCAAGATATATCTAATTATTTAAAATAAAACAAAAAAACACGGTATGAGGAAACATTTTTTTGAAGTTGACAAGTAAAGGAAAAAAAAAAAATCAATCACCCCAATTGTGTGATATGCACGGACAAATCTCTCTCCTCCAAAGATTTTCTTACCTTCCAGTCTTTTTCTTTTATTTTTTTTTTCTTTTTGAACGGATCAACCAACCTCTTTCTCACCTCTATTTTTCTTTTAATATTCCTGTTTGTCTTCTTATACCCCTTTTTATTACCGGTGTTTAATAAAGTGGTGTCAACTATAATTTTTATCATTTTTTTGAGTTACAAAAAATATAAAATTTTTATATATTATAATAATAATAAAAAATAACTATAATATGAAATTATTACAAATTATAATAAAAATAATTCTAATTAACTCTCCCGTTACTTTCCTAAATATCTTGCCGAAAAACCTACAGTTTCTGACATAGACAATTCCCTCCGCGGCTTTACCCGTGGATCGAAAACAGAGGCGGAAAGCAGCTTTCAACCCTCATCAATAGACGCGTAAAAAGAACAAAAAACCCCAAACTTTTCATTCTCCTCAAATCTCCATTTTCTTCCATCGAAACCTCGTTTTTGTTTCAGCTCAGAAAATATTTACTTTTCTTTCCCAATAAACAAATTCTCTTCCACCCAGCCCCTAACAAAAGAAAGTCTTCATTTTTTTCTTCTTCTTCTTCTTCTTGCTCTTGTTGGTTTCTGAGCGAAATTATCTGCCTCAAAAACAAAGTCGACGCATTAGATTTTTTTTATCTGGGATTTTTAAGCGTGATTTTAGGAATATGAGTCTTTTCTCCGAGACCTGCCATCTGTACAGAACACAACACAAGCATATGTAGTACAATGTATTTTTACAGTCTCTCTCTCCTATCGAAGTCCTGTTTTTTGTTTAAGATTCTATCAACTTGACGAGAATTTGGGTTTTACTTAAGTGGATTAGTCAATAATCGATAGGAATAATAGTAATAACATCATTGGAGAGAGAGAGAGAGAGAGTGAGAGAGAGAATTATGGGATCTGGAAATGGGATTTACTCGGTTGGAGAGTTCAGTTTAGATGCCAAGTGGTTGATCGATCCCAAACATCTTTTTGTTGGTCCAAGGATTGGGGAAGGCGCGCATGCCAAAGTGTACGAAGGGAAGTAAGTCAACCCCATTCTCTCTCTTTCTCTCTCCCTCTCTCTCTCTCTTTTGGTCTCAGAATTTTTTTTTGTATGATCTTTGTGAAGCTCAGCTTATTAGGACACATTTAACTCTGTACTTGGGGAATTTGTGCTCTCTGGCCTACACATAAAGTCCTTCTTTTTAATGTCCTTTGATCTCCAATTAACTGGGGATTTCCCAAATTAATACAAAATCTTTGTTCCCACTTTTAGTCCCACCACTCCATTAAACTCACTGCTATTTGTGGCTATTAGATTTAGAACCCCCAGTGTTTCAAAGTTTTGCCTTTTTTAGAGTGGTGAATTGGGTTTCCAAGGGAATTGAAAATCACAAAATTTGTGATGATCCCATTTCTTTTTTGCCTGAAAAAAGTCTGTAATGGACTTGGTGTGTAATTTTGGTGTATGTGATATTAATTGATGTGCTGCACATTCAATCTATTGAATTTTAATCACTGGATCCAAAAAATGATTGTTCTGTTGTGTGTGTGTTTTGTATCTTTGGTCTGTTTTTCTTATTCTTTTCTTTTTACCAGGTATAAGAATCAAACTGTTGCTGTTAAAATCATTCACAAAGGAGAGACCCCGGAAGCGATTGCCCGAAGAGAAGCTCGATTTGCGAGGGAAGTTGCAATGTTGTCCAAAGTTCAACACAAAAATTTAGTAAAGGTTAGTGATCAACAACTTTTCTCTCAGATATAAGCATTAGTTTTCAAGCCATGTGTTTCTTTCATTTGATTTACTTATCGGCGGTCTAGGAGTCGATATCTTTGGCATAAAGTTCACTTGTTTGATCCGTACAAGCGGGATATATGCAATATCTAAAAGAGCTTGTCGTCTGTTTCTTTTTTACCAGTTTATTGGAGCTTGCAAAGAACCTGTCATGGTTATAGTAACCGAACTTCTTTTGGGCGGGACATTGCGGAAATACTTGTTGAATATGCGGCCAAGATGCTTGGACACCCGTGTCGTGGTAGGATTCGCACTTGACATTGCTCGTGCAATGGAATGCTTGCACTCCCACGGGATCATTCATCGTGACCTGAAACCCGGTACGATTGTTGTATCACTTTTAATTAGTGCTAACGTATTGGTTTTAGGCTGTGGGAAGGTTAAGAGCTTACATTGAGCTGCATTTTAATGGCTGGTGTTGTCTCAATTTGTGAGTCCGAGGAGTTTGTAGCGTTTTTCAGTTTGTGTGTGCATTTTGGCTTTATCATTTCTATCTGATATCTGATGGAAAAATGTGTTCATGTATTTATTTCCTTTGTCCTGCTTACTGACTTCTGAAATATAAGCGCGAAAAAAGTCTGCATCAACGTTCATAACCATCCGCTGGCCTATGTTTTCTTTATCTGGGAGTGTAAAGCTGATAAAAAAATTTGTGGCCTCACCTTGTCACACAAAATTTTTCAAGTCAATTAATATGTAAATGATAGTTGACATGGGTATGTCTACTGACGAACATTTCTTTTGGAATACATATTAAAAGGGATATAAAAAGTGGCTAATAGCTTCACCGTTTTTATCTTAAACATGAAGATTCTGCTTATTGTATTTGAATCACCAAATAGGTTGTTATTGGCTCTTAAACCTTGCGGACTTCTACAAGTTTTTCATGCCCATTAATATGTACATGGTAGTTGAATTGGTTGTTACTTGTTGCTCGCTCTTATGGGTAGTTGTGATACTGAAATAAAAGGATGGTGTTGCTATACACAGTGCGTAGATTTTTGTTGTTTTAATCAAGTTATTTATTGTAGTCAATATTTCTTGAAAGTAATCCATTACTGCATAAATCGCATCTTTCAGGAGTCAGGGATTCAACTGTAACTTCTGATGACTGTGTTTCATTTGCTTTTTCCAGAGAACTTGATTTTGACCGCAGACCACAAAACAGTTAAGCTTGCAGACTTTGGCTTAGCTAGAGAAGAGTCGTTGACAGAGATGATGACTGCTGAAACTGGTACTTATCGGTGGATGGCACCAGAGGTACAATGATTTATTAGTCTATTGCTGAATTTATATATCTCTTTCTTAATCTGTCCTGTTTATGACTGATTTATATCGGGATACTTGTGATTCACTGGTGTACTTGGTGGCAGCTTTACAGCACGGTGACTCTAAGGCATGGGGAGAAGAAGCATTACAATCATAAGGTGGATGCCTACAGCTTTGCAATTGTGTTGTGGGAGCTCATCCTTAACAAGTTGCCTTTTGAAGGCATGTCGAATCTACAAGCAGCTTATGCCGCTGCTTTTAAGGTGATTAACTTTTTATGAAAAGTTGATTATGTCTTGAATATATTTGTGAACACATTTCGTAAACTAGCTCTAAAATAACAAGAAATTGGCTTTATGGCCTTAATCTTTGAACCATACCGATTAAAAAATGAATAACACTACTTGATGAGTTGTAGAGAGAGGGAAGTGGGAATGTAGAACAAGAAACTTGCGTAGGACAATTTTTAAATTTTTTACTTTCTATTAAGAGCAATAAACCTCTCAAGTGCTATTTTGTTCCCTTAATGATTGGAAGTTGTGCGTGTTGTTGTCTCAGAATGTAAGGCCTAGTGCTGAAAACCTCCCCAAGGATTTGGCGCTGATTGTTACTTCATGTTGGAAAGAAGATCCCAATGATCGACCAAACTTCAGCCAAATTATACAGATGCTACTGCACTATCTATCTACCATTTCACCTTCAGAGCCTGTAATACCACAACGGATTTTCAAATCTGAGAACGCTGTGCTGCCACCAGAGTCTCCGGGTACGAGTTCTTTGATGGCTGTTAGACATGACGCAGGAGATACGCCAAAAACCAACATGGAAGAAAAGCCAAAAGGTTTCTTCTTCTGCTTTAACCAGTGTTGCTAATCCCTCGAAAAGGGCACAATTCCGCCTCCGAGGTAATAACGACTATGACACGTAATAAGCAATACCCTCTCTAGAAATGCATCGTTGGAACAAGATGTTACTTTGGATTAGTTATTTGAGATCCCACAAGAAGCTGCCTTGTGTCTGATGTTACTTTCAAATTTATGTAATCTTGTCACATTAGCTTTTAGATTTTAGAGACCCGGAGTTGGGGTTGCTGTGATGTATTAACATTGTAAAATAAGGGTCCATCCAAAAGCCTTTACTCCCTCTATTGCAAACTGACTGAACCTTTATTCAATCAAAATTAAAAATAAAAAGGAAGAAGTTTGTTGATAGTTGACACGACCATTCAATCTTTTCTAGGGGCATTTGCTCTGCAAGACACCTAAAGGTCTGGTTGACTTGACATGAAATATATGCACTTTTGATCGGAGACAAACTGACAACTGGACCAAATGCATCACACCTGTTACAACTTCCCAAAATCCGCAAATGATGACGTTAATCAAAAAGGTCATCTTGAAATAAGGGGATTTTTTGGTAGAAATTTTCTGCAAATTTTGAAACCATCAAATCTAGTCAAAATGATATTTATTTAGATCTAATAGCTAAAAAGCATATATCCATGGGTGTGTGTCTTTTTTTAATTCCACCAAAGAAATTGCCTTTGAAATAAATTAAACCTTTCTAATACTCTTCTGGACTGTTAGCAACTAGTTTAGATTTATAATCATGCCGCGGCACAAACACAATAATATGTTTTATCATTTTGATTCAACTTCAACTAGCCTAAAAACTTTGGTATGGTTAACGTTGTGATAATGATGTTGCTTGCCATTATGCATGTGTTAGTTCTAGTGAGAGCAAATTGAGTCTTCCTTTCCTTTTCCCTTGGCAGCCCCACTTGCTACTCTCTTCAACTTTCCTTCTTCTGTTGATGATTCCGCGATCTCAGAAATCATAATGAACAAAAGATTTCGGATTTGCCAATCCATCATCGGGATTGGCTGCAGCGAACTTGTTGAATTGCCTGTGGTGTTCTTGGAGTGTCTCTCTGTAACTACAACTTTTTGTGCCGAAATGTTCCTTCATGCCCTCCATGTTTGTGCTCTTGATTGCACCAGCAAGTCCATGAAAACCAGCTCTCAATATGGTAACTAATATTATTTCCCTTTCTTTCTGTCACACTCGTATGATACATAAAATCTATAAGCTAATGTTTATATTTTCCAATCTTCTCTGTAGGTTTGCAAATTCATAGACCAGTTTGAGGAAGTTGAGAAAATTGGGTTCTTCTGTTGAAGAATTCTGTGTAGAATGCCAGCATATACATCTTTCATGTTACTAGATTATATCTCTCCGTGTGTGCGTTGATGTAAAATTTCTTCTCCCTATTGGAATTAATGGTTGTTGTGGAACAGATGGGAACAAAGTGGGAGCCCGTGTTGCGGCATGTTACAATAGTTGCAAGCAGATTCCTTAGTTGCCTTCTTCCCATCATTAGAAGCAAACAAACTATGTTGTTTTGTTTTTTTTTTTTTTTTTTTTGGTTCTATAGTTATTTGAACGAGAGAATTTTGGTAAACATCATATTTTGAAATTTACTTTTTATAAATACAACACACGTTGAAGTACAACACAACTTAAATATGTCATATACATGGTAGTGTGGCATTTTTTTTTTTATTTTTTTAATGTGACATTGAATAAATACATTTTAAAGTATGCATAATATGTAATTCTCTATTCCGAGTGTATACTATTGATTTTTATTCGTCACGAAAACATATCATTAGATTGTATTTAGTAGGCAAATGTATACCTTTTTAATTTGAGCACTTATTTGAAAAACTATGGTAAAATTTATTGTATGTGTTGAATATTGCTTTGATTAATTTCTTTTTATATTAATACAGTTTGGTCAAGAATAAATCATGATAAATTTTTGCTTAATTATTTTATTTTTACACTTTATATTCAGTTGGCTATGAGTCGTTTATTCTTTATTTAAATCTAACTTAATTAGTGATCAAGAAACTAAGGGTGATCAATGGCCCCTTATTTATTATATCATATTTTTCATTGATTAATTATCCTTATGTTTAGAAAAATAGTTCAAATTTATAAGTTTAAATTGTGGATAATGTAAAACTCTTATGTATTATAATATAAACAAAAATATGTTTTAATACAAAAGGTCTCACATTGTCATCTGTCCCACAATTTGTTTGATGTATGACTGCGCTCTCCATAACTTTTCTCGAAAGATAAGAATGGGCTGGGTTGGGCCAAAAATAGACTAAGGGCCTCATTGAATGGGCTGGATTGGGCCAGAAAAATAGACTACGAGGCAGAAAATCTAGAATCGTAAAAAATTAAAAACAAAAATAAAATAAAACGCCGTTGCCGGGGATCGAACCCGGGTCGCCCGCGTGACAGGCGGGAATACTCACCACTATACTACAACGACCTGTTGACATCAGTGACTAGCTAAGTAATGAACTAATTTCGATTATTGCCACGTAAGCGAGCTGCATTCTCTTTAAAACCTGACAAAGGGAGTCACAAAAGAGGTCCACGTGGCGATACTAGATAGAACATTCCGGGGGTAAAAATGGTAATACGTGAAGTCACTTTGACGTTTCCTTATATAGCTTGGGGACCAAGGTTATCGACTGTCCCTACAAAAAAAATTTACCATAATGATACTTTCACTCGGTCTCCGAACCTAAAGCCCGAGCCTAGATTGGGTCAACAGTGGGCCCCGAATGACGAATAGCCGCAGGTTCGGCCCTCGTTTTGTAAAAGATTCTTGCTCCGAACCTCACGTTCGGACTCCGAGGCTCTCAAACGCCTTACAAAGCCTAGTTTTCCCGCTTGCACACACTCTGTCTGTCACTTCCAACTTTTTAGCTTAGTCTAGTGGAGAACCGTAGAGATTTAAACTCAACTAAAATAACCTGAGAGAGAATCTCTCTTCTTCTTCTTCTTCTTCTTCACCCTCAGTGATTTAGAATGTGTTAAGGTTTAACAAAATCCCGACCTAATTTCTCAGACAATGGAAAGGTAAGAGCTTTGATGGCGAGAGAAATCAAAGCTTAAACTTGTTAATTATTAAAACCAAAAAAAAAAAAGGAGGTAGAAAGAAATGGTTTTGAAGGAGAAAAATATATTTTTTTAGGGCTTTGGTGAATTTGAATACTGAATGAGCTGCTTCGACTTTAAATATTTATTGGGTCCGGTTGCGTTAATTTTTATTTTTATTTTCACTTTTATTTTTATTTTTATTTTTTATTTTTTGGCATAAATGATGATGAGTTTTGGGTAGGATTTGCTTTTGCTTCTTTTTTTTTTTTTTCATTATTAAGCTTCGAAAATTTTGGAGTGATTATTTATATTTTGCTTAAGTCGGAGAAAGATTAGGGCTTGCTCTGGTTTCTGCTTTGCAAGAGTAATTTGGGGAAAATGCTCCAATGGGGTTGCGCTTTCTTGTGTCGTAAGCTTTTAGATAAGGCATGAGTTCTGGAATTTTCAGTTTCAGATACCCATTTTCGGTCATATCTTTCTTTAGCCCCTAATATCAAAACGGAATGTGTAATGATCCAATGATGATGTAAAATTTTACTTAAATCATCAGTTAAGGTTGTGGACTTTGTTCTTTCTGTGCTGTGCTTTGTGGGGACCGTTCAGTAAATAGTTGATGATTATTTATTGCTCAACTTGAGGACTGGACATTTTGTTGAAATAATACATTGTAGTCCAAAATCGACTCCCAGTTTTATTGTCTTTTTAGCTATTTTCTTGGAGGATTATATTAACTTTCCTTATGTAGATTTTGAACGTGCTTTACAAGCATAGTGAACTTGTTCCAAAAAGTAAGCTGAAGAAATGTTAGTACCAAAGGCAGCATTTTTAATAATCAGTCTGAACCCACACTATTTTCTGTTTAGGATGGAACTTTTAGCTTGCATTTAATGTGTTATGATTTTCAAGCGTAATTGAATGTGTCAACCTTATCAGCACGTTATATTTCTGTTGATTTTTTTTTTTTTGTAAGTTTAATGGTTGGTTTCTTTTGGTTGTTACTTTGTTGGTGCATGTTTTTGTAATTTCTCATTTTGTTCCGTTGGAGGTACTGAGTTTCATGATTCAGGCTTAATTTGATTTAATCATGGGTGCAGAAGTTGGCTCATTAGCGGCAGAGGACTTGCCAAGAAAGTGAAAAATGCTGCTCGTTCTCCTGCTTATCAAATAAAAGATTGTGGAGCAATTCGTGAATGCCCAAACTGCCATTGTCGTATTGACAATAGTGATGTAAGCTAAACACCAATCTATGAGCTGCCAAAGTTGATTTTAACTTTTTGTTCTTTTCTGCAAATGTGGATGATAATGGGAAATTTTCATTTGTTTTCTATTCATTCACATGAGTTTTTGGCTTGGATGCAAACGATATTTACAAAACTCCAGTAAAAATTTCGCATGAATGTAACTTGGTATTTACAAATTTTGTTCACATGATTTCTTTTGACGATGCATCTTGTGGACAGGTTTCTCCTGAGTGGCCTGGGTTACCAGCTGGTGTAAAGTTTGAACCTTCTGATGAAGAACTTGTTGAACACTTAGCAGCAAAATGCGGATCTGAAAACATAAAGCCACACATGTTTATTGATGAATTTATTCCCATGCTTGAAGGGGAAGGAATTTATTGCGACCATCCAGAAAATCTACCCGGTAAGTCTCCATGTTCATTTCATTGTAATGTATCCTCAAACGTAATTGTGCTTTTTGAGTACTCCCACACGTATGTTTGAGTCTGTCGATAAACATATGCATTGCCTTGCTCCATTTGAATATTAGATTTCTTGGCACGCTTGTTCTTGGTCACTCTTTTATCAAATCTAGCAAGAAACTTGATGAAATTTGTGTTGCAGCTCTAGTGACAAAGAGGGCAAAATTGTCTGCAGCTGTAAATTAACTTGATCACGTTTGTATATCAATGATCATTCCTAATTATGCTGGTTTAATTTCAGGTGCTAAGAAAGATGGAAGCAGCATTCACTTCTTTCACAAAATAATAAACGCGTATGCTACTGGTCAACGGAAGCGGCGCAAGGTCCAAAATCATGGTTCTACAGAAGAGCATGTCCGCTGGCACAAAACTGGCAAGACTACAGCTGTGATCGACAGCGGAGTGCAGAAGGGTTGGAAGAAGATTATGGTTCTCTATAAGATCTCCAAGAAGGGCTCCAAACCAGATAAAACCAATTGGGTCATGTATCAATATCATCTTGGAACTGAGGAAGATGAGAAGGAAGGTGAATATGTGGTTTCAAAGATCTACTACAAGCAGCCAAAGCAGCCTGAAATCTGCACTAACAATAATAACAGTTGTCTAATTGAAGATTCCGATACCAAAGCACTTCAAACTAGTCCCATGACCCCTAATTCAAACCCTCCAATCCCGCCTCGACATGGGAAGTCTGTATTAGCCTACGACATTGCTGACAATAACCTTCCCCAGTCATCTGCTAAGGTTAGTTTCCTTTTATAGCATGTACTATTGAATTTGAGGCTTTTATATATATCCTTTTGATCAACTGTTTAGCATGTGAGCCCATAAAAAGGGGACAAGAGAAAAGAGAGAGTGGAAAATTTTCAAAACTTTTGCTTTGTATTTCCTCAATATCATATAGTTTATTGCATTGGCTAATCTTTGTTACTATCTTTTTGTTACAGGAAGAGGAAGGAGGGCCTTTCCAGGACACACCTCTTGTCCCTCAGACGAAAAATATTGAGGCTGAGGATGACATGGGGTATCCTGCATGGCTGGTAGGCGAATCTCAGGCTGTTGAAAACTCTGATTTAAATAGCATCGATGATTCCTTGTTATGCAAGGAAACTTTCGATTTAGGATTTAATTATGTCTCTAAAACTGACTCTACTTGCAATAATAAATCCACTGGAGAAAACATCGTGCCATGTGGTATCTCTGACCTTGAAAACCTTGAATTTGATAGTCTGCCAGATTTCCACCTTTCTGTAAGCTTTCCCTAATTCACTTCTACTTATGTTTTGTTTGGCTTCCGCATATATATTGATATACAATGGCCTAAAACACCTCTTTTTGTCTTACGTATATATACAGGACTTGCAGTTTTGTTCCCAAGAGAGTATGTTTGGCTGGTTAGACAGGATCTGAAGCGTCATTGGAAGTTAAATACTTGAGGAACAATATTGAATTCCGAGTTTAACCAAAAATAACTGGTCTCCATTTCCTTTTCTGCAAATTCTCAAAGCTCTAAAAATTGAAGGTTTGGAAGCATTGGGATTGATGGCAGAATTCATTTCCCAGCTGAAATTGTTCAAGCAGACATGGAAGTCTTTACACCTGCATATTATATATATACAACTACTATAAATATGTTAAGTTCTCGCTATGAGTCGTCTTGGTTCGACGCACATTTAGATTGCTGTATTGAGCGCTGTTCAATAATGCATACTTGTAGTTGAGACATGTCGAGATGTGCTTTTCCGGGGATTCAAGTGTTGGTTTTGGGACAGCTTAAAGATCATGTGTCGTCATGAATGTTATCATTAAAGCAACGGCTGAATCTTTGGAAATGGCACATATATGTCAATGTTGTTGTTTGTTTGAAGACTGCGTTTGTTTGCTGTTGTAATGAATTTGGAAACGTATTACAAACATAAAAATGGATTGGTTTTTTTAACTACCAAAAGTAAAGTTATGGCCAAGATACCTTTTCTTCCTTTTCTTCTTTTTTTCTTTAGTTGACAGAAAGTATGTCGTTTGTAGCACAGATAAACGACTGTGTCGCTTTATTAAATAAACGACGGCAAATCGTTGCAACCTTAAAGACATGTCGTTTAATTGATATAAACGTTTAAGTAACGACAATGAACTCTTAGACAGCAACGGTATCTCGTTTTTCACTTAAAACAAATATTTTGAAGGCAAATAATCACGTCGTTTGAATAGAAAAAATATACATGCCGTTCTAAGGTGAACGACAACAAAAAATCTCTACACCTTAGAATAGGGTCGAATATAAGCCTAAGAGACGTCATACGATCACTGCTTAACAAACAATCACCAACAAACATATTACTCATCGTTTTCACGTTTAGAGGCTCAAAAATCCAAATGTATCACTTATACGACACTACACTTTTAAAGTTAAAATTGAAATGTCGTTTTCCATGCGATTTTTTTTTTTTTTTGTTAAACCACATAATATTTATTGTCGCTTGGTGAACTGGTAAGCTCAGGTATTTTCTGAGCCTAAGTTGATGAACACAATGAACAGAGAATTGAAATTAACAGCTGAGCTCTCTTATTGATACTGATTTACAGAAATTTTAAGAGATAAGGGCTATTCGAGTAAGCCCAACACTCCTTTTACAGTCAGAAGAAAATTCTAGTAATCGCTTACCCTTTTCACTACCATTCCCTCTATTTATAATTCCCTAATTCCCTACTTCAATCCTGAGGCTAACCACTAACTAACTTTATTCCTTCCTTCTTGAACTTTCAGAGCCACCTCCACAGTCATGCTTCTTATTCTCGATTTGCACAACCATATCCCCATTACCGTTTCCCCCTATTGCCCTTGGTAAAACTCTTGCCAACTCACCCTTTTTCTTGGCGCCACATCGCACGAAGGTGAATCTTATCGGTGGCCTAGTAGCGGAATTATTCACATCATTACCCGCCCCCTAAAGACGCACCTTGTCCTCAAGGTGAAAGGCAGGGAAACGAGTACTAATCACCTCGAACGATTCCCAAGTGTCATCATGAGTAGGAAGTCAGACTAATGAATAAGAACCTCTAAGGCCGTTGAAGCTCCGCGTCGAACCTGTCGGACGCCTCGTAACTCGGCTGGTGAAACTACCATCTCTAAATCCGTGGTCAATTGAGAAGGTAAAGAACAATTGGGCAGATAACTTCCTTTAGCAGGACGGAGCTGAGACACATGAAAAACATTATGAATAGAAGATGTAAAAGGTAACTTGAGGCGGTATGCTACTGTTCCCACTTTCTTCAGCACTTCAAACGGTCCATAAAAACGAGGAGCCAACTTTTCATAACTACGACGAGCGATGGATTGTTGCCTGTAGGGACGTAACTTGAGGAATACCAAATCTCCAACATTGAATTGTACCTCTCGGTGCTTCTTATCCGCTTGGAATTTCATCCTTTGCTGAGCCTTCAAAAGTTGATGCTTCAATTGGTCCAACATGATATCCCTCTCCCTGAGCTCTTGATCAACTGTTGCAACCGGAGAAATACTCAGCCCATAACAAATCAAAGGAGGGGGATCCTGTCCGTACAAAGCGCAAAATGGGGTAGTTTGAAGGGCTGTGTGGAAAGAGGTATTGTACCAATACTCAGCCCAAGGGAGCCAGCGATGCACTACCGAGGAGTGTCAAAGGAGAAACATCTGAGATAAGTTTCAAGACAACAGTTAACCACTTCTGTTTGCCCATCCGTTTGGGGGTGGTAGGCCGTACTAAGCAGAAGAGTGGAACCCTGCTGTTTGAATAATTCAGTCCAAAACATACTCAAGAAAACTCGATCTCGATCGGAAACAATGGTACGTGGGATTCCATGTAATCGAATCACTTCTTGAGTAAAGACATTAGCTACAGAAATAGCAGTATAAGGGTGTTTTAACGGAATGAAGTGAGCATACTTGCTAAGTCGGTCAACTACCACCAAAAAGGTGTTATGTCCGTCGGACTTGGGCAGCCCTTCAATAAAATCCATCGATATATCCTCCCATACTCTCTCCGGAATAGGAAGGGGCTGCAATAACCCACCAGGAGCTAAAGCCATATACTTGTTCTGCTGGCAAACCTGACACTTAGCCACATAAGATATCACATCAGCTTTCATGCCAAACCAAAACCATTCTGCAGCTATCCTTTGATAAGTTTTCAAGACCCCCAAATGCCCCCCTTGAGCTCCATCATGGTAAGCCTGAAGTAATTCAGTGATGAATGGAGAGGAATGAGACAATACTAATTTCCCTTCATGGAGCAAATGACCCTTCTCAAGAATAAATCCTTGATGTGCCTTTGGATTTGGCTAAATACCTTCCTTAATTCGAGTCAACCTCTCATCTAAGTCGACTTGCTGTGCCAACTCCTATGCGTTTAACACCATCGGGGCAGAGAGAACTCCTAATTCCAAGGTTGCAGGGATTCGAGAAAACGCATCAGCAGCCCTATTTCCCCCCTAGCTTTGTACTAAATCTCGAAGTCATATCCCAAAAGCTTAAACAGCCATTTCTGATTAAATTCGCTAATCACGTGTTGGTCTAATAAGAACTTAAGACTTCTCTGATCCGTACGTATAATGAAATGCCTCCCTAAGAGATAGGGACGCCATTTTTGTACGGCAAGCACGATGGCCATCAATTCCCTTTCGTATACCGACTTCAGATGATTGCGGGGTGAGAGGGCTTGGCTGAAAAATGCAATAGGTCATTGATCTTGCATCAAGACCACCCCTACTCCAATACTAGAAGCATCAGTTTCCATAACGAACGTATGATTAAAGTTTGGCAATGCCAACACCGGTACTTTCATCATCTTCTGCTTAAGGAGATTAAAAGCAAGCTCGGCTTCTGCACTCTATTTGAAATTGTCCTTTTTGAGGAGGTTGGTTAAGGGAAAAGCAATAGAACCATATCCTGCCACAAACTTGCGATAATAACCTGTAAGACCAAGAAAACCACGAAGCTCCTTCAAATTGGTAGGACCCGACCACTTCCTCATCACTTCAACCTTGGATTCATCAACCGCCACCCCATATTTAGAAATCACATGCCCCAAATACTCAACACTAGGTTGCCCAAATAGACACTTTTTTTCATTAACATATAGTTTATTTTGGCACAACTCCCGCAAAACTATCTCTAAATGACACCCATGCTCCTCTTTCGATCGACTGTACACAAGTATGTCATCGAAGAAAACCAAGACAAACTTGCATAAATAAAGACGAAATGCCTCGTTTATAAGGGACTGGAAAGTGGCAGGGGCATTTGTAAGACCAAAAGGCATTACCAAGAACTCATAATGGCCATCATGGGTTCGAAAAGCAGTTTTAGGCACATCATCACTGTGTACTCTGATTTGGTGGTATCCGGATTTGAGGTCAAGCTTGGAGAAAATAGTAGCGCCATGTAATTCATCGAGCAACTCATCAATCACTGGAATGGGAAATTTGTTAGGTACGATTTCCCTATTAAGTGCCCTGTAATCAACGCAGAATCTCCAACTCCCATCTTTCTTCTTAACCAATAGCACCAGGCTTGAGAAAGGACTGACACTAGGTTGAATTATTTCAGCCGCCAACATTTCATGTACCAAGCGTTCAATCTCCGCCTTCTGCACCTGGGGGTAACGGTATGGCCTAACACTTATTGGTGATACTCCCTCTTTAAGCACAATGGCGTGCCCACAGCCACGCTTGGGAGGCCTGTGGTAGTTGGAACACACTCTTCTAGTGTTGCAAAATGGTCTGTAAGGCCATTGGCACAGGTTTGGCTGAATTGTCCAAACTTTCATCCTTGCTGTCTAACTACCGAACTTCCAATAAAATTTCGTGACCTTCTTGCTTTACTACTCTCTGCATAGCCTTTAAGGAGATGGCAGCTTGCATAAACTCGGGTCTCCTTGTAGACAAACTGAGGTTTCACCAATTCGGAACTTCATGGTGAGTGAAGACCAATTAACTTGCATTGCCCCTAAAGTAGCCAACCACTGCATTCCCAGGATTAAATCTGTGTTTCCTAAGGGTAAGGGTAAAAAATCCTTCACCACTTCTAACTCTTGTAAGGACAACACAACCCCTTTACATACACCCTTACCCTTGACAGCAACACACGTACCCATTACTACCCCATAACATCATGTGTTGTTTATGGGAAGATCTAATTTCCTTACCAAGTCTAGAGAGATAAAGTTATGAGTAGCTTCACAATCAATGAGAACCACCACCTCCTGTTGATGTACTGTCCCCTTGAGCTTCATTGTCCTCGGTGCCGTCAAACCCACTACAAAATTCAAAGTGACCTCTGCCATTTCCTCCAGCATTTCCTGTTCAATCGAATCCTTTTCATCTTTTGCTTCGTCATCTTCCTCATGAATCACTAATACCTGTAACTCTCATTTTGGGCAGCGATGAACATAAGAATATTTGCCATCACAGCTATAGCATAACCCTTTTTCTTTCTTAGCTTAAATTTCTACATCAGTCAATCTTCTAAAAGTGTTTGCTGTGCTAGCTGGAATTTTGTCTGGAAAACCTTATTGTTTATACAGTCCCATGGGTAATTTATTCAAGTTGTAGTATCCAGTGTTATTCCAGCTGGATCGAGATCCCACATTGGGCTGTATGGAGAAATGTTTAGTAAGCCCAAGCTATAAGTTTCTCTCTTCAATTCTTTGGGCCACTTCCATTATACGGCCCAAACCTTGAGGCTTCAAGACGCGGATCTCTGCCCTCACTTCAGGTCGTAATCCATTCACAAACGAACTTTTCAGAATTTGCTCGGACAATTCAAAGAGTGGTACAGCTATGAGTTCAAATTGTCAACAGTATTCATGAACAGTGGTCTCCTGGTGTAGGGCGAGCAATTTCTCACACTCGCTTCCTTCTTGAGTAGGGCGAATCTGTCCACGATCATTCCCTTCAGCTCTGTCCAGCTTTAAACTGCCCACCGACCATCCTCCCACTGAAACCATGCCAATGCGTCTCCATCGAGGTTCACCACAGCAACCTCTAACTTCTCATGCTTCGATAATCGATTTAGTGTAAAAAATCGTTCAGCTCTAAAGATCCACCCATCGGGATTTTGGCCGTCGAAAACTGGCATTTCTACCCGTCGAGTTCGACACTCCATTCTTTCTCCTCCCGTAGGTTCCACCTGTGCCACAGCAGAGTCTTGACGACCACCAACCCCGGCTTCCCCTAGCGTGACACGCGAGTGTGCTGTCGGAGTCTCTGCTCGTGCCAACGGTTCCTTAGCTGGCCCGTCGATGAGTTGTCGCCTTATCCCCTGTAATTCAACCAACAGTTGAGTCATTCTGTCTTCCAGCTTACAAAGTTTCTTAACTTCGGATTTCATTTCCTCTAGCTCTCGTTGGAAACTCTCCCTACTTGACTCCACTTTTTCCAGGCGATCCTCGAGCTTCTTTGCTGCCGTTGCCATCCCTCGATCGTCGCTTTGATACTAAAATGGTAAGCTCAGGTATTTTCTGAGCCTAAGTTGATGAACACAATGAACAGAGAATTGAAAATAACAGCTAAGCTCTCTTATTGATACTGATTTATGGAAATTTTAAGAGATAAGGGCTATTCGAGTGAGCTCAACACTCCTTTTATAGTTAGAAGAAAATTCTAGTAATCACTTACCCTTTACACTACCATTCCCTCTATTTATAATTCCCTAATTCCCTACTTCAATCCCGAGGCTAACCACTAACTAACTTTATTCCTTCCTTCCTGAACTTTTGGAGCCACCTCCACAGTCATGCTTCTTATTCCCGATTTGCACATCCACATCTCCATTACCGTTTCTCCCTATATCCCTTGGTAAAACTCTTGCCAACTCACCCTTTTTCTTGGCACTACGTCGCATGTAGGTGAATCTTATCGGTGGCCTAGTAGTGGAATTATTCACATCATAAACTTTCTACACCAAGGACGGCATGTCGTAAAAGCATGGCTTCAAATATGATATTTCATATATTTAATGAAATCTTGAAATTACTACCTGAGGTTAAAGTTTTTCTAGTTATTCATTCGTGTTTTTTCTTTTTTTTTTTTTTTTTGCTGGAACATCTCTTGGGAAAGTTTATTATCTTAAGTAAAAGAGGTCACCAAAAAGACAAATCGAGAAAAGGGAGAAAAAGAGGCATTCAAAGGCACTGACAAAAACAAAAAGAAAAACTAGTAGCAAAAAAAAAAAAAGTAAAGAAAAACAAAGCGACAATGATTTAGAAAACGACACAAATGTTAAAAACGACACCCAGATGAAATGACGATGAAATAGTAAAGGACAGCTAAAAGCCGAATCGTAGGACGACAGAAGAAATAAAACGAGAGACGTGAAAAACGACACCCAAATGAAGCGACGACAAAGTATAAATGACACGCGAAGACCTCGAGAAAAATAGTTCAAAGAGGACAACACTACAAAACGTGAAAACGACAACAAAAAGCAAAACAACATTAAATGAGAGAACGTCATCCAAGTGAAACGACAACAAAGCAGTTAATGGCATTGTGGCAACACAAAACAAAAGACACCCAGAGAAAACGATAAACAATGAGAAAAGGACAATGACAACCTACGACAAAAGATGATAAACCAACTATTTCTCAACAACAAAGGGAACAAATAGCAATTGGGAAATGCGATTTTCCCGAGTTCTTTTTGAGATTTTTCTCTTACCACGGAGAAAGTTTTGTAAATTAGACATTACTGCAGTTTACAATACGACATGACATCCTATTTAACATATTCATGGTCGCTTGTAATTTTCTGTCGTTTAATTTAAAATGGCATGCTTTTCAACATCTAGAAGTTTGTTGTCGTTTTAAGTAGAAAACGACTTGCCAGGTGTAGTCTTTTTTTTTTTTTTTTAAAGAAAATTGAGTTTTAGAGTGTTTGATATACGAGTTCAGAATCGGGTAGTTTTGAAGTTTGAATTAACAGTTTTAAATCATATAGTTTAAATAATAATTTTAAAATGTAAAGTTTTAAAACAAAAATAAAATATTACATTAAGTTTAAAACGAAAATTAATGTTTAAAAAACGATAACTTTTGAAGAAAAACAAAAATAAAAATTATTTTTACTATAAAAAATGTCCAAACAATATAGAATTAAAAGGCATAAAATTTAAATTTTTGGTGTTTCACAGCCCATTTAAAAGTTTGAACTAACTTAATTATTGATCCACTATATACTGGTTTGAATTGGCCTGATGCGCCAAAACGAAACCGTAAAGTGTGTTGTCGCTTAAGAGACAAACGACATGCCTAGGACTTGCGGCCTCCCAAAAAAACGACATATCGTTTTATTGTGACTTCTTCCCTATTTTCGTCTGCCCTCAAAACCTAAAACCCTGAAAAATCTAGAATCTGTGGAGCGAGCGGGGAAGAAGCACTAGGCATGGACTAAGAAGAAGAAGAAGAAGAAGACAGAATTGCTTTTGTTGCACTCCCTTAGAGTCAAGAGTTTCATCAACAAATTCAAATGTTCGCTGCGAGAAACCTCCACAGGCATAGCTTGAAGACTCTTTCTTCTCTTCTACATTCCGCTTCTTCCCAGTGTGTTCTCTCTCTATTTTTCTTTGTTTGGTCTGAGAAATTCAGCAATCGATTTACTTTGGGATTAGCCCATTACTACCTTCTTCTTTTTTCTTCCATAACAACTTACTGGAATCATTTCCGATTGAAATAAATGTTTTCTTGGTGAATTTTTTTTGCCTTTTTTTCGTTTTATAAATTTTATTTTAATTTAAAGATTTTTTTTTTTTTAGTTTTAGTATGTTTTCTTTCCACTTTTTCTGAGCATCCAAACATGGTAATTGTGCTTAATTGTAAGACTTCTTGAAGTTTGGCCTTTTTTTTCAGCATCTAATTTCAACCTTTTTCTCATAATGTTCGGGTATTTCTTTGTCAGCAGTGTATCGATGTCAAGAGATTTTGCTCCAAAATTTATCTCAAGCAATGTGGTTCAACCAAGTAGACCTAGAGAAGATGGTTCGTTATTTCCTTCTTCGTCGTCTACAAAGGTCAATCCTTTCGACGTACAGTGGCGGTCGATGTCGACGGCAAGAGGGAGAAGCATGCGAAGCAAGGTGGAGAAGCGGATGAAGAAAGAGACTGGTAAAACCCTAAGAGAGATTCGGAGGGCGAAAAAGATTCAGAAGAAGCTGATGACTGAAAATGAGAGGCTAATTTACAACCTCAAAAGAGTATGTCGTTTCGCCTTTATTAATGTGGAGCGTTTTTTTTACTCTTGTTGGGATAATTATGCTTTGCTTAACAATCTTAAAGGAGTAGCTTTTGAAGTGCTTAGCTTTTTGATTTAAAAAAAAAAAAGAACTATAATAATGTGCATTACTTCTTTTCAATGGATATCATGAGATAGAAGTTCTTGCTTCTTTGCCTTTTCAGAGTTAAGATCTTTGGGATCCGGTTTGTTCACTTCATTTGCATACTGTACTATAATTTTGAAGTATGTTTATTGTTGTGATAATCTACCATGTTAAATTTAGTAATTTTACACTTGATGATTACACAATTTTGTTAACTTATGCAATCGTCAAATAAGAATTTCTACTGTTGAACTCATGCAGGCCAAGAAGAAAGTGGCATTGCTCCTACAGAAGCTGAAAAAATATGAGCTTCCGGAGCTGCCACAGCCTAGGCATGATCCCGAGCTATTGACACCAGAGCAGCTTCAGGCGTATAAGAAGATTGGGTTCAAGAACAAGAATTATGTTCCTGTTGGTGTTCGTGGAGTCTTTGGAGGTGTTGTGCAAAATATGCATCTACACTGGAAGTTTCATGAGACCGTGCAAGTTTGTTGTGATAACTTCCCCAAAGAAAAGATCAAGGAAATGGCGACTATGCTTGCCCGGCTGAGTGGTGGAATTGTGATAAACATGCATAATGTCAAAACAATCATCATGTTTCGTGGTAGAAATTATCGGCAACCAAAGAATTTGATACCTATCAACACGCTTACAAAAAGGAAGGTGGGTGGAGTAGGCATGCGTTTGTTCTTTGCTATAATCCATTTTTTTTTAATAAGTTGCATAAACACGTGGGTTCAAAAACTCTGTGAAAACTCTTCACGTCCCAAAGTTGTTCTTGGCTTTTTTTATCTTTTGTAAGTTGATGCTCTGCTACCGAACAAAAACAAGGGCTTGTTAAGAAGTGGGAAAACATCCATGGTTTTAGGAAAATGGTAATGAGATCTTACTCTTTGCATATTTTTTTTCTTTATTGGGACTTGGCTTGGTTGTTACTGAGTTTTTCCTTATAAATTTAAGTTCTTTACACACGTGAATTTATAAAATTGCGGGAACCAAGGCAGTTAGAAAAGAATTTTAAAAATTGTGTCTTTTATGCAGGCATTATTCAAGGCCAGATTTGAGCAAGCTCTTGAATCTCAAAAGCTAAACATAAAAAAGTTTGAGCAGCAACTTCGCCGAAATGGTATAAATCCTGAGGATCCAGTAGCAACCGCCAGCATTCAGAGAATAGCATCCTCATTCTTCAACGCAATTGACAAGAAGGAAGGAACCCCATATGTTTTTCGTGAGGAAAAACTGTTGACAACAGAGCCTAATAATAATTTTGAACCAACAGAACCTTCTGATGAAAGGGAGCAGGAGGAGTTAGACAAATTTATAGCCGAGATAGAAGATGCTGCAGAACGAGAATGGGCTGCAGAGGAGGCAGCAGAGAAAGAAGACTTTGGAAGAATTAGATATCGAAACAGAGACGATTTTGGTGGGAGATTCAGAAGATCTGGAACATTTAGAGATGGCTGCTCCGATGGTCCAATCAACGGTTCCAGGAACTGGAAAGATACGCGGGGTAAACAGAGGACTTATGAAAGTGACGACGATGCTTCCGAGGCTGATGATGAATGGAAATCTAACAATGCCGGGGATGCTAGTGAGTTTGATAGTGGTAGTGATGACTCAGTTGCAAACGAGAAGTTCAAGGCCTCTAGCCGAGACACGGGAATGCAGGAAAGGTTTGGCAGGGCCAGAAATGATAGTGAGTTTGATAGCAGTACTGATGACTCTGATGAAAACATGACGTTCAAGGCCTCTAGACGAGACAGGGGAAGGCAGGAAAACTTTGGCAGAGCCAGGAATAATGATGAGTACAGGAGAGATGCTGCCATGAACCTTAGAAAGAGCATTGTTGAAGAGGAATCTGAAGCAGAAAACTTGTTCAGTAATCTCGAAAACGCAATGTGGAAATCAGATGCTGATGAAGAAGAACACAATTCAAGCGCATCAAGAGCTACAAATTATGAGCACAGAAGTGACAGTGATCAAGAGGACGACTCATACGACCTAAAGAGAGGGAAGGGTGGAAAAATTACTTATGAGAGTAGTACTGATGATTCTGTGGAAGCCTCGCAAGCATCAAGACCTGGAAAATACAATTTTTGGGGCAGTGATGAAGAAGAGAAGTATCAAGTAAAGAGGAATGCTGGGAATGAGACTGATACAAGAAGAACACGAACAGCAAGACAGATGGACGAGGATTGGGATAGTGATTAACTTGTTAGAAATTTCTGGTCACTGCTCCGTTTTGACACAGTTCTTTTTTCGGTCTCAGTGAAAGCCACTCACAGTTCTTTTTATCATTGCTACTCATGGGATTCATTCAGAAAACCACTGCGTCAAATAGCAAGCTAGTGAATTTGTAGGGTGTTCAGATCAACGGTTTAAACTATTAGTTCAAATTAAAAGCACTGTAGCAATTGAAGTTCTACTATAGAAGACACTGGAGCAAAATTGGTTCGAACTAGAACTTTTGTGTTCGACAGGTGTTCCCAAACGCCTTTTTGGGATGTGAGGCATAAAAGGTCCAAAGAGTTGGACTTAAATGTTGGTCGAGTATGCACATGTATCGTAATGAATGAACTCGTTTGCGTGCATGATACAGGGTCATAACTTCATTCATCTCATTGATTGAGCGCAATTATTGTACTCTTTTTTAACCGAATCAATTGTTATTGCACTTCTTGACTGATTTTCTTGGTGTAATAAAATCAGTGAAAAGAAACAAAGGTGAAATTCTCGAGTCAATTATCATTTTTACAAGGATCTGTAATTCTTTATGATTCTTTCAGCCTTTCAGGGTGGAATTCATTTTGCTAAAGGCAGGTGAGTTGTAATTTTTTAGGACATTGACCAATGGTAGTGTAAAAGGTTTCATTTGCAGTCCATTGTAGGAAGTTCTCTCTTTAATGTTTTTTACTTTGGCACGAGAGTTTTTTTTATTGGCTGTGAAATAATTGGGTTCTCTTAATAATAAGGTATTTAAATTATGCTTAATTAGAGGGGTAAAAGAAAAGTAGAAATTTGTGATTAGTCTAGAAACATAGCACGTCATATAGGATGTGATTTGAATGTTCAAAACCGTGTACCATTCGGAAGGTTGGGTTTTATTTTTATTTTTTTAATTTTTTTTCAATACATTGTTTCATAAATCTTCTGGTTTGAATTACTTTTGTCCTTCGAATTTATTAGATATTAACACTTGTGTCTCAAACATTTGACATTTTGTCCTTCACGTTGCTAAACCATTGCAATGTGCCCACATATATATATATATATATATATATATATACATACATGTTTTTTAATTGGGGATTAGATATTTGAGCTTTTTAATCTTTAAGTGAATTTGGGTGTGATTTTACTGTTAAGCTATACCTGTAATTACGCAATGTGCTTACATTAGATTGAGTTATTTGCTTAGAGCTTGAAGTGAGAGTTTTTGAGATTTTTAATAAGAGTCGAGGCTATTATCAGCTTTTCCAGCAACTAATTTAACTTTATCGGTAAAACAAGGTAAATTAGAATAGTTTTACAAGTTTAGTGATCTACCACGAATTATTTGATTTTTGCATTTTAACCATCAATTCATCTCGAAGTTGGTAGTTAAACTCTATTGTGGTAAAGCAGCTTGAGTAGTAAAGTTTTGTGTTACGAGATCACCCCAAGATGATATAATATAAAAGGCAGGTTAACTTGTCAACACAAGAAAAATGAAAAGTTTTCATAAATACCTTTTTTTTTTAGAATTTATGTTATACATAAGCATTTATAGCATAAGTTAACATGTAATATAAATTGTAGTGTAGTATAAATTTTTTTAAATATAATGTAAATAAATACAATTTTTGTAAACGTGACATAACAAGTATTATTCTCCAAAAAAATTAGGGTTAAAAATTTAAAATGCATGTAAGGGAAGTGAGTCTGAAGCGGCGCGTAGGGTCATGACGGTTGATGGACACGCATATGCACCTGTACCACGTGGCCTACAAAACTTTAGCCACCTGGAAAGATACGTGACTCTCGCGGCGTTTCATGGCTTAAAAGGTTGACATAAGCACAGGGCGTATTTTTGATTAAAAATTGAAAGCCAATCATAGCAAATCGCAGAAGAAATCTTTAACGTCAACAGAAAATAAATAAGACTGCTTATCAAAAAATTTAAAAAAAGAAAATAAATATAAATAACATTTCTTTCTCAATCACGAAGTCAGCTTTTAACACGTACGGCAAGGGCTTCGACATGTCAACGCCTACACTCATACACGTCGCACTGAATTAATGACTTCATAATCTGGCCTTGGTCCCACCCTCTATTGACAAAGGCTAAGTCTTTTTTGTGATTGTCATATAAATAACACGGTGGTGTTTGCTAAGTAGGTTTCACAACAAATTTAATTATAAATAATATAAAACTTTTATATATTATAATAATAATTAAAAAATTACTACAATATAAAGCTCTTACATGCTATAATAAAAATGATTCTAACTAATGACTCCTACCACTATTTCAAACACCCTCTAAGTCTTCCTTTTCATATCTTTCCCCCAATAAAAAAAAAATTTTACTGTTATAATATATAATATAATGATCGTGCTTAGTTGTTATAACGTAACCATAAATCTATACCCTATTTTATTTTGAGACGAAGTGTTTCAATCTTTTATCCTTAGATTAAAAAAAACTATAATATAACGTTGGAGATGAAAAAAAAAAAAAAAACTTGGCCGTTATAAACTATAATATACATGGAGGAGTGTTTTTGGGTAGGACTAAGTACGTATGACAAAGATCAAATCTGCAAGAAATATATCAAATGAGGAAAAAAGCTTTGGTAATGTGGAACAAACACACACGCTAATGAATTGGCATTCATTGATTTATGAGTTTTGTTGAACAAGTAAGGTAGACTTTTGTGGGAGGATTTAGAAGGAATTAAAAAGGGGGAGGAAAGATGGCTTCACAATAATACACAGTGAGTTCAACAACTCTTACATGCCCTACCTAAAAGACTTTGTTGGTTTGAGAAATTGGCTGATTGGCTCATGGTGGTGCTTCCAAAGACAAAGCCTGTACATCCAATTGGGCTGTTGGAAGAAAGTTTATGATCAAAAGGAATGTGAAATGTGCATGTAATCACTGCAGGAAAAATGGGTTTTTTTATAATTTTTAAGTTAGTCAATCGGTAGATTGTGATTAGAGATTGCTTGACCTTGTTGGAAAGAGCAAGACTAAAATTATTGAGTCAACACAAGTGTCGTAGAGTTCGGTCAAGAAAAATTGTCTATGGAAGAAGATTGTTTCATATTTTTTTAACAAGAAAAAGAATGGTTCATATTCATGCTTTTGGTTTTTGTTGGAGATTTGCGGGCTGATTGGGAAGAACAAATTTCGGCTTCGTTTGTGCATTTCAGAACTTACACTATGTTTGGTAGGAGGGAGAGATGGAGGGAGAGAGATAGAAGGAAAGGTTAAATCCTTTGTTTGGTTGGCGACAAGAAGAAGAAAAGGAGAGGTGAGGAGATATGGTCTCCCTATGGCCCATCAAATTGAATCCTTCCATCAATAAAATGATCCAAGCAATCCTCTCAAGTTTTGAAAAGAATTTTTTACCCTCTTAATAAGTAATTAACAAATAGTAATAAATATACTAAATAGTAATTTTATAAATAACTATCATCTATCCTCTCAATTCTCCCTCCATCCTACCAAACAACATAAATTATTATTACAATCCTCTCCATCCCTACACCTCTCTCCATCCTTACTGTTCCCTATCCCTCCTACCGAATAGATTGTTAGAGAAGTTTGGTATACTTGTTTAAAGGAGTGTTTGGCAAGTCAATCTGGACCATGGTCCAAACCACTTTCTCGATTGTAAATAGTGTAAAGTTCTCATACGCTTAAATAACAATTAAAAAAATTAAAAAAAATAGTTATAGTGTAAAACTCTCACATGTTACAGTAAAAACAATTCTTACCAACGGTTTTAACTAGCCTGCCAACACCCTATAAGTTTCAGGTAAAAGAAGATTCTATCTTTTAAGTTACGTGGAGTCTTATAATGCTCTAAATTTTTTCCCTGCTAGCTGCGGTTCGATCTCTCACAACAAGATTGATGGTAGCCAGGGATATTTTGAAAATAGGCGTGGAGTTGTGTGAGGCATACAGTGAGGCGACTTGAGAAGTGTAATTTCATATTGTACTCACCCTCTATTGCAGTGAAAATTCATCACGGCAAATTAAACGTAACTCTAGAACGAACCACTATAAATATTGAATAGGCTTTTGTTTGAAGAATCAGTTGGAATATACATTTTAACTTTAAGAACTAAAACATGTGAGAGTTTTACATATTAGTAACTTTTTACTCCTTATTGTAGTTGTTGAAAGTTTTATACTATTCATAGTTGTAACACTAATGGATGGAAATTCATATTTCAAACACCTTATAGATTGTGTTTATATTTTTCTTTGCCTTGTGTTGCTTTAAAATATTAGGGATTCTGGTGTAGTTCCCAAACACTCTCCTTATTTTGAAAAATCCGCTTTTTTCGCTCAAATTGTTGGACTACTACACACTAAAAAAAAATAAAAAATAAATAAAAAAAGGTTGCCCTAATCATCGCCAGAAAGCAGTATGGTTTTTTAACGTCCGATATGGGGGAGAGGAATTTTACAAGCCAAAAGTCTTGCAAGAAATTATTAACAAGGCGACACACTAAACAACAAAAGCAGACAAGGTCGTGTTTTAACCTCTAGGAAGCAGCATATAATAGAGGTACTGCTTTTGAAGCTATGAAAAAAAAAAAAAAAAAAAAACCTCATGAACAGTGACCCAACCAGTGGAAGAAATGAAAGCAAGACAATGCACCAAGCAGACGACGAAAAAATCAAACCAAAATAATGAACCAGTTGTTGAAAATTCAAGCACTTGGGCTTAGTGGAGAATCTTTTTTTTTTTTTTTTTTTTTGGTTACATATATGCTTTTCTTTAATCTGGGGTAGATGGTGGGTGTCCTGAATAAGCCTGATCATAGAAGTTGCACATTAGGCACTATCTAATTTAGTCACCACAAAAAAACAACAACAAAAGTACTCAATTCTCACAATCAAAAAGAGTTAAAAGGCACATTGACCAAGTCTGTTTCCACAACAATTCCACATATATAAATCTCAAGATAATCTCCAACAGCATTTTTGGACAAATTATATCAGCCTCCTGGTAACTTGATGGGGAAAAACCAGTTTGATAGGTATTGTTATTATTATTTTTAAATGGTATAAATGCTATATTCAAATGACAAACAAAACCTAAATCATGCTATTGATTAGCCATGAAGGGAAAAAAAAAAAAGGAAAAAACTAAAGAATCAGTATTCTAAATAATACTAAAGGAGTCAATAATAATACACAAATCCAAGTTGTAGAAAGAATATACGAATGCGTCAGTCACAAAAATCAAAATTCCCTTTACAGAAAATCTTGGGAAAGACAACTCTAGTCATGCACATGGGGACTATGCCATACCAACAAGAAGTGGGTATACAAGCTTGCAAAAGCAATGAACAGCTATGAGATTCACTCTAACCCCTTGATTATGCCTTCATGTTGTAAAAAATCTTAAGTCAAGGTAAAAGGAGAAAAATGTGTAGAATTATCCTTATTAGATTTCAGGACCCATCCAAGTTCTTCTCAGCATCTCACTAAAGCTGATCTAAGATTCTATTGGACGTAAAAGATATTGTTACCTGTTCCCATCACCATGTCCATGAACCTTCAAAATGGGTCCTTCTTAAGGCAATCCACATTTTGCTATTCTGCAACTTCACTTGGAAAACTCAATTTCCAAGATTCAGCCACTTTCTCTTTTGCAGTTACCAGGTAATAGGTATTTGTACTTCTCCGCATGGTTCAACAAATAAGCAGGAAGATGAACTGCAGAAAACGAGCGAGGAATAGGTCCCATCTTCCCTATAATCTCCTTAAAGGTGTACTCCTCAGGAATCATGTCGAACAAATCAGCACCTTTGCATATCACGTCCTGAATCCTTTTTGGATCCAAGTAATGAGAGAACCTCACTCGATCGTAATGGCTGTAAGCTTTCATCTTAAATATGAACTCCTTAATATGGCGGAAGCAAAAGCTACAGTGCCACCCTGCATCTGACAATATGTAGTCCGTCTGTCTGTAGTGTGCATACCTAGTTTTGCTGTGGTACCTATGAACAGAAGCTCTCCAGCTCTTGTTATCGACGTAAAACTCAAAAGAGTACAAGTAGTTCCTCAGCTGAAGATGAAGGATAGGAGGGATGTCATCGCACCACCTCAGCAGATTAATCGTGTGGGCACTAGGAATCTCATCAACATCGGACATTATCAGCAAGTCGTCTTCTTCTATGCCTGCAATTCTGAGAAGCTGATCCAGTGCTACTCTCTGATATGCTTCCTCCACAAACGGGTTCTCACCTCTCTGGAACCTTCCTCCAATCATTCCATAAGTCAGCCGAGGCTCAATAAACTTGAACTTGTCACGGTTGCTAGCGAAGAACAATGGTTTAGGCAGGCCAGTAAATGTTGAGTTTGATTCAAGGAGTACAAACTGTGTAACATATGGATACAACTCATTCCATCTGATCGTGAGGATGTCTAGCTCGTTGCTGAAAAGAACCGCATCATAGACCCGCCTTGGCGACTCACGAATTCCCCACCCATGAAGTCTGCAAAGGGCCTCCATTGACATGTTCTCGTGATAGTAATGAGGGATTTCATGGAAAGGCTTTGGAGGAGATTCCCATAGTGGTCTTAGGAAATAAGAAATCTTCTGTCCATGTATATATATACCAAAGATACATGTTGGAACAACCACAAATAAGAAAATATATGCCTTGAAATCCAGTCTGCGCAAAATACATCGGAGTCTGGAAGCCCCTCGAGGTCCCTGCTGCATATAAAAACAAGAACTTCCTAAGATATCTGGATTTAACACATGAAACACATACAAAACAATTCAATTTCATAAACAATCTCCAATGCTCTAAACCAATTCTGTTTCGGCCTACTCAGAAGTTATGTAAATTTGACAAAAACAAAAACAGAGGGCTAAATTCAAATGCAACACCAGTTCATAAACACATAGATTTGATCATGAACTTTCCTCATAAAAAACAAAACCTAATCCTTCTTTTTACATTAAAAAAACTTTAAAATTAAATTCCTTGAGTATAAGCCAAACAGAACATGGTAGGGAGTACCACTAGAAGAAAATCTCGAAAAATAAATCCCATTTCCTACAAATTCATTCAGTAGAAAACGAGTAAAATATAAGACCTAGAACTCAATTTCATTAGGGGAAAATTCACTAAATTCAGTATTCCTTCGAATACATTGTCACCATAACCAAGATCAAAGTAGAAATTCACTAACTCAACAAGAATTTGAATCGGCAAAACTTCAAAAATAAAAAATCTAAAAATTAGAAAACACAGCGAACAAAACTCATAAACTCCAAAACCCAACAGAGTTAGTTCCAGCGTCGGAGAAAAAAACATTTTTCGATATAAAGTTCAAAACTTGGAGCATCGTGAACTCCATTTCAAATTCAAGTTTCGTTTTTTAATCCCGAAAACAAAATCCCAATATACTCCATTACGAAATGAACAAAAAAGCTTGCCCAATATCTCCCCCAAAAAAAGATAAAAATTATATTAAAAAAAAAGTACCTGGCCACATACATCCTCGCAGATATCATCGGACTTCTTCGAACTATAATATCCATCAGACATTATGAACACGCACTCCGTGAATTTTACAAAAAAAAAAAAAAAAATTACAACAACAACAATATTAAAAATAATAATAAAATAAAAACAATAAAACTAAGAAATGAAACCAAAATGCCAAACGAATCCTAGGTTCCCAAATCCTCTCTTCTTCTTCTCTATCAAACTTCTGCAAAATTCAGATCGTACGGCTCAGATCAACCTCTTAAAAATTAGAGGCCTAAGATTCTCAGTACAATATCTAGCGGGAAAATAAAACCCCCCCGCTAAAAGCAACGATCTTGAAGGGATTACCACAAAAATAATTAAGAAATAAAAAATCAAAAAAGGGCTTTCATTTCTTCTCTGTCTCTCTCTGTCTCTTAACTTCCTTCTATCTCGCGTTTCTCTCTCTGTGCTCTGAAACTCTGTAACGCCATTTATAGCCGTTTGGTGGTTTTTCGCTCTTTCACTACATAAAGCTCTATTCCAAAAAATGGAACGGAAAAGGCAAGAGAGAGAAATATTTTTGGAAAATTATTTATATCTTTCGTTTTTTATCCAAATAAAATAATTATTTTATATCTTTCTGAACAATAAGTAAATAGAGAAATAAAAATGTTCTCTCAAAAAGATACCTCGTAAACCTTAACCTATAATCGTCTTTTTCTTTTTCTTTTTCAAAAGGAAGGGAAAAAAAAGGAATGAAATCCAACACGTTCTAATCCTCTGTTTTTTCTTAACCGTGAGATGGGGGGAATTTTTGATCGTGGGGTTCGAAAACGATTGGCCGCATAAGAGCAATTTGGTAAACTACCGTAAGATAGTAATTTAATGCCTGGTAATAAAGCCTGCCGCGGCGTGTTCTAATGAGCCGTTAATTTTGTTCCTTTCCTGCAATTTCACTGTCCCCGAAAACAAACACGGCCTTACGACAAGACTCTGTATAGATTGTTTTCCCAATTATAGCCTCAACTTTTTCGCGGAGCTGGACAACATAAAGGGTATGATAGTCAATTCGGTTTACTTAGAGTCTGGCTTTTCGGCGGAGGTTGCTTTCCCACGCGCCGTTTGACGCGGTCAAGGCGTCCGATAGAACATACTCTTTCCATAAACCGTCAGCATAATCACAGCTTCTTCTTTTTTCCCCTATCCGCGTAGAAAATGTGAAAATTCACTTTTTATTTTATTTTTAATAAATTTCTTTTAAGGAATTCTATTTTTTTATACGTAGAAATTTTAAAGTTATCTGGCCCCGTTTAAATTTGTCTTGAAAATTTTTAAATATATTTTTACATGTTTTTTTTAAACAAAAATTTAAAAAATACTCTTAACACATTTTTAAAAAATTTTTATTTTTTAAAACAAAATCTTTTTTTTTTTCTATTTTGAAAACATTATCGGTGATTCCAAACAAGTTCTAAAAGTCAAAAAGCTACTATTTCTTTCCCTTATACCAAAATACCTCAAAAGCCATTTTTCTCCCTCATTTCATAAGGCCACTTTTAATTTAAAAAAAAAAATAGAGATGGAGACTCTTTTCTTTTGGAGTGGATAAAAAAAGTATGTAAGATTTATTATAAGATAAAAACGTGCGACTTTTGGAGAGCAAATTACCACAACTTTGCACTAGCGATTCACAAGTGCTTAAAAAGTATGAAGGGTCACTTCCATGTCCCATGTTCATTTTCATTATGCTAAATGGTAAACAGCCAATTTAATAATAATGCTTTAGTTTATAAAAATAAACACTCAAACTTTTCAGCAAAAGTAGTCCTCAAACTTTCCAATTAGAATCTTTCGTAGTTGCTTTTAGGCTTAGCACTTTTTCTTATGTCATTTTCAAAGCTATCAAACTTCCTCGCACTTTAATTTGACTTCACCTATAATTCCATCTGGTTAACTTTTGTTTCGATTGCTATTATTGTTATGATTCCACTCTGTGTATGCATAAACAATCTCAAGTGTATCTACTAATTCTTAAAGTAGCATCACTAGTGCTCTGACTTGTCTTATTTTCTCACCCTAAATATCATGATTCATGTGGATGTAGGTGCTAATTTTACGTCAGAAAATGTAGATAGATTACTTGAATCAACCTTAATATTTCTTTATTTTTAACTAAGTCACCATCATTTCTAATTATCAACGACAGATTATTTTGATTTTAAGGAGCTTTTTTTGAACAAGAAAATACCAAAAAGATTATTTTTTTACAATGAAATCATCGCATCAATATTTTGCAACAACCACCTGTTAAAAATAAGAGTAACCTAACTATTCAGAACATATTATACAAATTTACCAAATGTTTACAATTAATGTCACATTTTTTTTTCCGAAATTCTAATGTAGTCATCTTTCAGATCAAATGATTTACTCCACCAACGAAAACTCTAGAGGTCAACCATATTTTAGCAAACGGCAATAGTACATTTGTTAATTTATAAGAACTCAGTAATACGGTATTTTATTTATTTTTCACCTTTTGGAAAAAGAAAAAAAGGACATTAATATTTTTTCAACTGTCCTACTAATGCCTATAAAATCATTATGGAAAAGGGGATCCAAACAAAAAATAAATAAATAAATTTAGTTAATTATCAAGTTAACCATATATCAGGGACTCGGTGTACAACCCTAACTCAACAGTAACATTCTCACGTATGGCGCCCACTCGTCTGAGCTCAACAACGTTCGTTCACAATTGTCTCTCAAGACAAATAACTTATTCTAGTAACAATTGCATATTTGATAAAATTTGTGAATATTTGGGGTTTTTAAGCTAATGATCACTTGGTTTAGAAATTAAATTAGAACTTAAAATTAAAATTTAAACACTGTAATATATAAAAGCTTTATGTTGTATTATTGTAGCATATAACAGCTTTATATTATAGCAAATTAAAACTTAAAGTTTCAACTTATTTCTCAAACAAAGTTAATATTTGTTTTTAAAGAAATACTTGGTTTCATTTTTGTCATAATCTTATTTTTTAAAAAAAATTGCATATTGTGAATAATATGAATTTTTCTAAGGTATAAATTTTTATGAGAATATTTAGCTTGATATTGACATCATTTAAAAAATAATAATTACTAGCAAATTCCCTCCTACTCAACTCTCTTTATCTGTGTTTAGATGCGTAGTTGAAACCAGTTAACTAAAATACTATAATATATGAGAGCTTTACACTATAATATATTTTTACTTTATATTGTAACATTGAGAATTTAACACGATAGCAATTAAAACTTTGAATGTTTAGAACGTGTATACCAAGCAGACTCTATATCCGAAACCATATCCCACCCTGCAGACCATGTCACATGAGTCTCTGCCAAACAGACTGTGAATCGGCAATCGATACTTTGGGGTAGCTGTTTGTACTTTCTACGGTAACAAAAAGCACAATACTACTTATTCCTCCATGATATTTCTATGGGCAAAGCATTTTTTCAGTCAAAAAATTCCTTTCCAAGAATCACGCCAAGCCATAAATATTCTCATCCCTTTTTTCTTAACCGAAATTAAGCTATTGCCACGTACGTGTTGTTGTTAAAAATTCTGTGCTCCTAAGAATTTGAAATGATAATAAACAATATATTACAATAATGCTTGAGACTGTTTAAACAATGTTACATTGGTGAAAGAAGAATATTACAAGAATCGAATTGGTCATGTGGCCGAGTTTGAGACTGTTTATATATACTAGTCGATAAGCACGCATGAAACATGTTAACAAAAACTAAAAATAAAAAAATTGCAAGAAAAAAAAAAGAAAAAATGTTTTAGAAGCATAAAAGCCAAAAAAAAAAAAAACATTTCTAAAAGCCAAAAAAAAGTTTCTAAAAGCCTAAAAAATGTTTAAAAAAAAACGACGAAATATTTCGTATTTGGAACGTCCTAAGAGAATAGTAGAAAACTCATTCTTTAAAGATATACTGTTATATATACGTGTCTGTGTATGGGGATGTATGCATTTGGTTGGTTTGGTTTCCTAGCGCTAGAGTAGCATTACAATTTACAAATAATGGATTCAATCAAGGTTGTGATTGGGCGGTTGAGGAATCAATGAACACTTTGATTGTATCATCTGCCATATTATTACATGCTTTCTCTTGATTCTTATGATATTATCTACCTGTTCATTGATTTTGGAGACAGAACATTAAATTGTCTTTGTATACATGAGGTCCAGAATTTCATCGAATTCTACACAAATACACCCCATTCATCACGTGCTTTTCAAGGCAACTGATACTAACGTAAAGGATATGCATTTTGATAAGAGTATGGCACACGAGCCCTTTGATAAGAAAGAGAATATTGTGGCTTGAAAAATATAATTTTGCGGTGTTTAACATGTCATTATGTTTAAATAACTTTTATTTGAATTATTTTTTTATGTCAATTCAAACTAACAATATGAGAGATTTAGGGAGTTGAGCTCATTTAGAGCGAGAACAGAATAATTTACGAAGACTAGTTCTGGCAATTGCAACTAAGCAATTGCGTTATGGAAAAGATTGTACATTATTGAGTTAATTATTTATAAAAATAAACATAGGTGTGGGGTCTATGTCTCCCAATTTATTAAAAAGAAATAAAACCACGTGAATTTAAATTTTATTGGACACACACTCGCACTCTCAACCACTTGAACTAGCCTTACATATGTATTTAATGATAGAATAATTTATCCTTCTTAGTTTTTAGGTAATTATTCACTTTGTTATAAGAGCTAGATATATATTAAACGGGTAAAAATAATATGATATATCTATTTAAAACTATTAAAATCACACACGCATATATATATATATATATATATGTGTGTGTATGTATGTGTGGCTAAGAGTGGGCAATTTCATTTGGCAGTGGACCACGTCAAAGGACTTAAAAATAGTAACTTCAACTTATAAAGCAGAGGAAAGAACCTAAGCGTACGGCTTGTCATTATTGGGTCGAAAATCTGCAAAAAACGACAATGACCGAAAGAACAAGGTATGGCCGCATGGTTGATTTAGAGCATATAATTTGTCCATTTCACATTTCCACTAACGGCAAATATATTTAACTTCGGTTGTGGCTTTGTGAGGTTCCAAGGCAACTTCCTAGAAAGTTCAGTTGGGAATAATGGAATTTTGCTTGGCTAATGATCTGGACCCAAAATGAGGGCCTCTGTCTTATAACCATATATCTGCTTTGGTGGATGGTATAATATTTTGGCACTGCCGGTCTTGGAACTTTATTCCTTTTTTTTTTTTTTTTGGGCCTTTCAAGTATTGGAAAAGGGTAAATGAGTTTTTTCTCTTTATTTGATCGAGTGTGTGTGTGTGTATGATACAAGTAGTGAGTGCATGGTTTGGTTTGAGAAGTAGTTGTCACGAAAGTAATTAGTGCATAAAAATTGTAGGAAAAAAAAAAAACAAAAGGGTTGTGACGTTATTTATTGATGATTTTCTAAGATGTTGGAATAAGACTGATTTGATTTAGAAGGCTAGTTTATTAGATAAGTGATAACAACTTTCAAAAGATCAAGTCTTATAGTTTGATTTGCGGGAAGATCATATTGGCTCATGCATGTATAAATTATATAAATTGAGTCATCCGAAAATCAAGTTACAAAAAGTTGTGCACAAATCAAAAGAATATTAATTATATATACTACAAATCGAGCAAGTAATAAGAAATGAGAAAACTTATATAGCTCAAGGTAAAGACGCATCACGTATATATATATATATATATATATATATAATATATATATATATTATATATATAGACAATAAGTATAGGAAGGGAACAACAAATTTTTTTAAGATCTTCTTTTAATGGATTACATTCCAAAACACACCGCGCACAACGTTTAAACCAACAGATATCAACCATGGTTTTTTAAAAAAAGGAAGTAACAACCGCGAATTGATTGTGATATTACACCAATTAAGCATATGATCAAGGAAATTAATGGAGTACACACACCTTGGAAAACATCGATTACAGGGAATTAGAGTATCATACTCAATAAATACATTTTCAACTTTATTCTATTTTCTATGCTTGTACATTTCATTGATACGAATTTCCAATTTATTGTGTAATATCCATTTCAAATGTAGTTTATTATCAAATAAAAACGTACTCTCTTTAAAAAGATTTAGTTGAATATCAAATAAAAAAATTTTGGTCATGCACGGGAAGGTCAAACCAAGTGGATAAGCTTGGTTGACCAAATTTTGAGGCAACCCATGAAGAATTTTTAATGGTGTGATCTTCCTTTGATGTCCCTGACTTGCTTTATTTGTTGTGACTTTTGACAACATGGTATGCCCTCACCACCCACCAAATTGGAAGGGCTTATTTGTCTTATTTCATCTTTTTCCTGCCTATATTCTTTGGCGTTTACAACAATACTTTCTCTTGTATCATTTCACGCACCCAAATAGGATAACAACCAACTTTCACAATTTTCTTTTTTGTTTTTGTGGTTCATCATCATCACCATCATCATCATTTCCAATATTATCTTTGGAAATTAAGCTCCAACCATATTTTACTTGTTTTAAAGGGATATTTCATCCATTTTTAAGTGTCTTTTTTTTTTTTTTAATCTTTTCAAAGTTATCACAGTTATTACTCAAAGTCGTCAATGTGTTAAAATATCATCTCACGCCGGCGCCGGTTATATTGTGGTAAAAACTCTCCAAAGTTTATGATAACAAATAATTATTAGAAAGCAATAGCTTTGCCTCACTATACAAGCACACTCTACAACAAGACCAACGGTTACCTAGAGAACACCGTCCATGGCGCAGGCCTTCATGTTCTCGGCTAGGCACAAAAGTGCCAACTTTGTGCTTCGTCTAAAAGGCGACATCTTATGGACTTTCTTTTTCAAAATTGTATATTGATTGTGACGCCAAGTTGGATAGGACTGATAGGATAGGTGCTGAATGAGTTAGACTTGCACTTTTCATTAACAGTGAACGTGGTAGTTGGCTGAAATGAGTTGAAGGGGGGGTCATGGGTAGGTGTTGTTATATGGGGATGGGTTGGATAGGTTTTTTTGGAACTGCAGTAGAACTTAACCTAGCACGTTATTTTATCAAGAGTAAAATCATCGCTGACTAACTAGTCAGGTGGCACGCAACTGTCATCAATCGATGCTTGTATCGGTGGGATATTAACAACGACCATAACTTAAAGGCCATGTGATACTAGGGAGACTAAGCCTAATGTAGCTATTAGTTGAGAGAGAGACGAAAAGGGCATCCCAATGCTCGACATAAAAAAGATGCAAGCTAGGGTTTTTACAAAAAACACTTCTTCAAAATGCATTTTTTTTCTTTTATGGTTGAGCCAAAACAACGATATTTTACTTAAAACTCCATTTTTAGAAACAAACATTAGCTACAATCTTAGCATATATTTAGAATCAAACCACCAATATTGATATTATCAGCCAATTTATTTTTGTGGGGTGCCTATTTTTTAGGCTCTTTTAGACACATCCACAAGAAAAGAAGGATTGATTTTCATCCAAAAAAATTATTGGAGAGAATACCATGCTCTATTTTGTGTTACTGATAATACTCACTATTAAAAGTGCAAACAAAGTCCCACATTGGCAACAAATGGAAGCTATGATGGGTTTATAAGGAAATGAGCTACTCCACTTAACAGGTTAACCTTTTGAGTTAAAACCTCATTCTCTTATGGTGAAGCCCATGGTTCTAACAAGTGGCATTAAAGCTGGGACTCAGATGTTGTCAACCATACATAGACCTTCCTCCACGGCAACGCGAGGCAAAAGACACGGTGGAGACGGCGGACCTTCCCTCCATGGCAACATGAAGATACGGGAGGGAGAGCACAAGGTGTTGGGATAAGAGACTTGTCACGCCCCGAAGTACGGGAGGTGACGTGGTGGATTAATTAAGTTAATTGAATAGATATTTAGATAAAAATTGGGTTTTGGGAATTAAATTTATAAATAAAAATGTGATGATTTTAAAATCTTTTGTGATGAGCAATCATAATATTTAAATAAACAAATAAGTTACTAAAACAAAACGTAAATAACAAAACTAAAACAAAACGTAAATAACAAAACTAAAGGGATGAGGCGAGAATGGGTCCACTGACCCACATCTTATGCACATACATGTAGTACTGACAATATTACAACACAACTACAGTCCAGAAGTAAAAGAAAAGTTAAGATCTTACATGCTTTGAATTTCTATGATACAACCTACCAAAATCTTTTACTGGTCGCAAGTCCGGTCAGCGGACTTTTCTCCGATCCTAAGCTGATATCCACCTAAGGGTAAGATTTTTAAAACAAGTAAAATATGAGCGAAAGGCTCAGTAGGACTATATTTTGAAAATATTTAACTTTAAAAGAAATTTCATAAATCGAATAAAGACATAGAAAATGAATTAGAACAAGTAATCAAATAAATAGATGGAAATTTAATAAAAACCTTATCTTACCAAAATAATTTAAATAGGTCGATCAGAAAAAATACCATTTTCTTTTCCTGGGCAAACCATATGTAATTCACCACCGTAGTGGCCCAACTGGGTTTCGGGACCTGCCCCTAAGGTCGTTCACTACACGACTCGATTTCTGATATGGCATCATGCCCTAAAATATATACATATATCTTTTCATGATTATCAAAATCTCATTTTACCAAACATGATCATTCACATTCATTATGAGGTTTATTATGAAAACACCTCAATCTACTGTTTAAGAAAACAGTTAACAAGAAATCCTTTTTCAACCAATCATTGAAAAATATTTTATTAAACATTACTTTGAGGCCAAAACATTTAAAATTGGCTACCAGAGACGGGGTAGAAGTCCTACCTCATTACTCGTGCCGGTGTCCCACACCGTAATCCCGGTCCGCTATACGTTAGCTCCGCGGATCCACGTACGACCTTAAATGAAAACTAGGTCTATTAGTATCTAATCCGTTATATCCTAGGTTATTAAATCATCTCATGGTGTCCTAGTGTGCCATTTAGGTTTATAAAATCATTTTATAAAGTTGAAATTTCAATCGAGGTTCAAAACAGTAAAAACGGGTGAAAAATCACAAAATTACACCATGCCCCGTCGGCCTGCCGGTCACCCTGGTTCGGCCGGCCGAACTATGCAGTTCGGCCTGTCGGAGGTCCAAGTCTGGTCGGCCGAACATTTCCAGGTTCGGCCTGCCGGTAGGATGAATCTAGCCTGTCGAACTCAAACTTCGGCCTGCCGATCTCGAAAATTTTAGAAATTTTCACGCACGGGTCTCGGCCTCCCCGAGCCCAAATTTTCAAATCTAACCTGTTTTCTCAGTTCTCAGGCATGGATAATGATCATAAACAATAGAAAAACATAGTAGAACACTTTTCAATGCATTAAAACAAATTTTAAACAAGATTTTTAAATAAACCCGAAAATTAGAAAAATTGGAGAAAAATGAAAAACTTTGATTTCAATCCGTTTTTGATGAAACCAAGTTTGTATTCAAGTTAATCTAAGTTCATCTAACCTAGATTGAATATTTTCTAAGCTTAGAAATGCTTAGATTTCAAGATGCAAGAAAAATTAAAAAATTTAAAAAGTTTAGAAATTTTTGAAATCGAAGCTTAAATCGAGTTTGTGGTTGCTCAATCGCGTTCCCGAGCCTTTTATCCACAATCCTGAAGCTTGAAATTTGATTTTGTTTCAAAATTTTGAGAGAGAGAGAAAACCGAGAGAGAGGAGAGAGGGAGCGAGAGAGAAATGAGAGCAAGAGAGAGAGTGATAAAATAAATAGAAGGAGAGAAAGAGAAGTGGTTGCACAGGACTGTATGCAACAGTACACTGTTTTCAAATTAAACTGCTTTGTTAAAATTTCAATTAACAATTAAAAACAATTTAATATAATTTAAAATCATTAAAAGAGCAAAATAACACAAAGTTTTTCTTAATTTCCACAAAGTGGTAAATTTGAGTTTCAAACACATATTATGGCACACTAATCCACCATTTTACACTCTAATATCATTTAATTAATTTCTGGGTGTTACAAAACTATATACGGGAGGGGGAGCACAAGGTGGTGGAATAATAGGCTATCCTTGGGACTATCCTTGATACTTCATTTGAAGGAGGACATTAGCAACAAATGGGAGCTATGATGGATTTATAAGAGAATGAGCTACTCCACTTAATAGATTAACTTTTTGAGTTGAAACCCTATTCTCTTATGATGAAGCCCATGGTTCCAACACTCACATTATATAAACTTAGATTATAATTTTTCATGCTTGTATATGATCAAACACTAACCCAAACCTAACCGACATTGC
>CAMOHE010002616.1:4710-35272 GCA_946598075.1 Artocarpus hirsutus
TAAGAAATCCTTAATAATTTAAACTATGCATGTAACCAAATTGCATATTACAGATCAAATTAAAGCGAAAAAATAACAAAAGAAAAATTTGACCTCCCACCATTGATGTTCTTGTTGGGACTACAATGGATGAATTTTTTAGCATTTTGGGTTCTTCTACACCTAAGCAATGTGTATAGATGGTGTATTATCTAAAGAAATTGCTAGGAATAGGGACCCAATGCCATTTTACCTCTATATATAGATCTATAGACACCCTTTCCATCAAGGGTTGCAATTGTTACCAATGGCTGTTACCAAAAATAACAACTTTTACAGATATATTGACCACATTAGTCACAACTGTTGCTAAAAGTTGTAACCATGAATAGTCGTGTGACCAGTTATATTCTTTCATTCTCCCACTTGATCAATATATCTTATAAAATATTCTATGAACACTTTATTTAAGAAACAAGCACATGAATCATAGTGATAGGTCCTCTTAAAAGCAAGTATTATCTTCTATATATTATAATGCATTTTGTTTCTTAATACTAACCCTTATATATTAACACAACTTAATAAATAAACCCTCCATTTATTCTAGGTCCAACTTAAATATGTTTTCTCAAAATGACTGAATATGCATATAACTAAATATGAGAAAAACATCACAACTGAATAAGAGTTTCAAAAACATAATGATTGTAAGAACATGCAAATCACACCATGGAACCAAGTCCCATCCTAACTACATGATCCTTAAAACTCTTTGATGGCATGCCTTTTGTCAAAAGATCGGTAATCATTAGTTCAATGCTAATGTGTTCAATAGCACTTTCTTATCCTTAACACGTTCTCTAATGGCTAAATATTTAATGTTGATGTGCTTACTTTGACTACCACTCTTATTGTTCTTAGCCATAAAAACAACAGCTGAACTGTCACAACATATTTTCAATGGCCTAGAAACAGAATCCATAATTCTAAGCCCAGACATGAAACTCTTCAACTATACACCATGTGAAGTAGCCTCAAATCAAGAAACAAACTCAGCCTCCATAGTGGAAGTGGCAACTAAGGTTTACTTTTCACTTCTCCAAGATATAGTTCCACCAGCTAGCATAAAGATATAACCAAACATCTATTTATGAGAATCAACGCAGCCAACAAAGTCTAAATCTAAATAACCAACGACCTCCAGATTGTCAATACATCTATACATAAGCACATAATCCTTTATACCTTGAAAATACCTCATCACTTTCTTTACAGTCCTTCAGTGGTCAATGCTTGGATTACTATGATATCTTCCCAACATTCCCATAGCAAATGCAATTTCAAGTCTTGTATAGACCTGAGTATACATCAGGCTTCCAACAGCTGAAGCATATGGAATATTTTTCATTTGTTCCCTCTCAAAATCATTTTTCTGACATTGGATCAAATTGAACCTATCACCTTCACAATAGGTGCTACACTTGGTGAATAATATTTCATCCAAAATCTCTCTAAAACCTTATTGATGTAGGTCTCCTAGGACAAACCTAAAATGCCTCGGGATCTATCTCTATGAATCTTAATGCCAATGAGATAAGATGCCTCACCCATATCCTTCATATCAAAATTTTTAGAGAGAAATTATTTCACCTCATGTAGTAACCATTTATCATTGGTTGCAAGTAGAATATCATCCACATATAGAACAAGAAAACAAATTTTGCTCCTACTAACCTTCTGGTATATACGTTGATCTATGATGCTCTCTACAAAACCAAAAGAAGATATGACATCATGGAATTTCAAATACGATTAACAAGAGGCCTGTTTTAGTCCATATATAGATCTCTTGAGCTTACAAACCAACTGCTCACCATCATTAGAGAAGAATCCTTCTAGTTGTTTTATGTAAACCTCTTCCTCTAAATCACCATTGAAAAACGCTATTTTCACATTCATTTGATGTAATTCCAAATCAAAATAGGCATCCAAAACCATAATTACAGGAAGAGAATCTTTCATAGATACAAGAGAAAAAGTTTCTGTATAATCGATTCCTTCCCATTGAGTGATTCTTTTAGCAACAAGTCTAGCCTTATATCTCTCAATGTTGCCTAATGAGTCTTTCTTTGTCTTAAAGACCCATTTGTATCTAATGGTTTTTGCACCATCAAGCAACTCAACATGATCCCAAACTCCATTAGATGCCATAGAATTCATCTCTTCTATCATGGCATTATACCATAAGTCAGATTCTTTACAATTCATGGCTTGTGAAAATATTTTAGGATCATTTTTGGCTCCAATATTGTAGTCAGACTCTTATAGATGCACAATATAGTTACTAGGAATTGTTGATCACCTTACTTTAGTAGATCTTCTTAATGTTGGTTCATCATTCTCCTGAGGAATAGGATCATGTTGCTCAACTGGTTGTTCAACAATTTTTTGTATCTATTAAACAGGTGGATCTATAAGATTATTATCAATAGATTGTGGAATTTCTGGGACTGGTTGCTCAACACTTTTTTTACCCGAGGAGTGTTATGAACAACAATAATCAGTCCATCACTTGAAGTGGAAGGTTGATAATTGTATGATATTTCTTAGGAACAATGTTCCAAGATCGATTGCTCCTGCTAATCAAGTCATTCTCAAGAAATTTAGCATTTCTTGATTCCACAAAGCTAGTAGTATATGATGGACAATAAAATCTATATCCGTTAGACCATTCAGCATATCCAAAAAAATATCCACTTATTGCCCTTAGGTCTAGCTTCTTCTCTTGTGGATTATAAACTCTTACTTCATACGTGCATCCTTAAACACATATATGTCATAAGCTCAGTTTCCAACCTTTAAATAACTCAAAAAGCATCTTTGGAACCACCTTAGTTGGAACTCAATTCAATATATACGCTACCGTTTTAAGAGCTTCATTCCACAAGAACTCAAGGAGTTTAGAGCTAGCAAGTATACTCCGCACTATGTCTAATAATGTTCGATTTTTTCTTTCTGTCACACCATTCATTATGTAGAACCAAACATAGTGTACTAGGCAACAATCCTATGCTCTTTAAGAAAGTTTGCAAACAGACTAGGTGCTTATCCATCTTCAATGTATCTACCATAGTATTCTCTACCTCTATCTAATATCACAATCTTAATTTGCTTTCGACATTGTTTCTCTACTTCTGCTTTGAAACCTTAAAAGTATCTAATGCTTCATTCTTATTATTAAGCAAGTAGAGATAAATGTATCATGAGTAATCATCTATGAAAAAGATGAAGTACTTCTGACAATATGAGTCCATGTCTAGACTATATATATCTATATGTATGATTTCTAATATGTTTGAGCTTCTCTTGGTACCTTTCTTTGACACGTTGGTCTGCTTACTCTTTATGCAATCCATACAGGTATCAACATCAGTAAAATCTAAAGTACTAAGTACTCCATCATTTACCAATCTCTTAATTCTCTATATGGAGATATGCCCTAATCTCTGATGCCATATCATAGAGGAATCCTCCTTCATAACACATCTTTTAATACCAGCATTATCATGAACATGCATTGTAGTACAAGAGGCATCATTTTTGTAAATTAATTCGAAAAAAACCATCAGACAATGTACCATTTCTAACAAGTTCACATTTATAAAACAAACTAAAAATAGTATCTGAAAATTTAAAAGAATATCCAAAAGGTAAAAGTCTTAAAACTGAAATTAAATTCCTAAAGAAACTGTGAATATAAAAGGTCTTTTCCAAAACTAAAACAAAGCCACTACTCAAAATTAAATTGCATGTTCCTATTGCCTTCACGTGAGAATGCATCATGTTTCTAGAATAGATGCACTCTCACTTGCCACTGGCTTCCTTAGGTTTTGCAAACCCTATAAGGAATTTGTAACATAGATTGTAGAACCAAAATGCAATCCACCATGTGTTATGACTAACATCAACCACATTGGACTCATAACAAACAAAATAAGATTGGTTTACTTTTTTTCTCAAGCCAACTCTTAAACTTAGGGAAATCTTTCTTCATGTGCCCTTTCTTCCTATAGAAGAAGCATTTGGGTTCCTTCTTGATATCAGCTTGAGCTGGTATCTTACACTTTTGCTTATGCTTGGCTTGATTCTTGCTCTTTCCTTGAGTTTCCAGATTCACACTCTCTCCGCTCTTCGTAGTTAGTCTACCTTTCTCTTGATCACACATGGTCATAAGTTCATTGACTAACCATTTATCCTTATGTGTGTTGTAAGAGATCTTAAAAGGTGCATACTGCTGTAGAAGAGTATTTAGAATGCAGTGTACAAAGAAAAACTCAGACATGTCAACCTCACGAGTCTTTACTTGAGCCGTAATATCCCTCATTTGTATGATATGCTCACGCACACCATGAATACTAGTAAGCTTCATGGATGAGGGTTTCATAATCAAGGTGCTAGCTAATGCCTTATCTGAAGACTCAAATTGCTCATCAATAGCCTTCAGCAAATTCTAGACATTATTATGCTGATCAATAGAACCACGAATACTAGAAAAGATGTTGGTCTTTATGAACATTACACTTACGTGATTAGATCACTCCCATTTTTCATATCGATCAATATCATATGGTTTACTAGTTTTAATAATAGCAGGTGGTTCATCTTTACAAATAGCATAATCAATATCTATCCATCCCAATTAAAGGAGAATTCTCTCCTTCCAAACCTTATAGTTTCACCCTTTAATTTAGGAATGTCACATTTAAAATCAGAGTAATTCACATGTTGTATAACTGTATAAAATTAAACATACATGCTTATGTAACAAAATTAAGGCTAATAACAATATATCATATTTACCAATGTATATCATGCTACAAGAATATGAATCAATGAGATAAAAATTGTCTGTGGACTAAATTTTTAATTCAAATAGATTCATGTATAAACTTATGATGAAACTATTAAATTATATTACATTTCTTAATCCCTGTGGGTAAAGTAAGAAAAAAAACTTTGATATTTCACCCTAATTAATCATACAAATATAATAAAAATTCCTATAGGATAAAATTTATTATATTACATATAATTAATCACAACTAATGTCATTATACTATATGTGATCAAAACACTTAATGTATAATTTTGCATAATTAAATATGTTGTGGCTACACTGTAATTAATTAAAAATCATACAAATCACTCAAAACATTTAATTTTTCAAGCATAAAATTTTCATCAAATTGCATGTATCAAAATACAACAACTAAAGAATACATACAAAAATGAATTATGCTTAAATTCAATAACATATCTAAAATAAATTTCAAAAATTTTATTTAAACATAAATTATAAAGTCTTGGATTTTATTAAATTTATTTTAGATTTATCAAAAATTAATTTTCCAAAATACCCAAATCAAAAATTTTGTAAAAAAACACCAAAAAAATTTAAAAAAAAATTAAATTTTAGGCCAAAAATTGCCCCTAAGCTTTATCAAATGACTGGTGAATTTTGCTTAAACAAAACGACGTGTCATTTTTCACTATGAAAAACGACATGTCGTTTTGCCAACCCAAAATGCAAACTTCTGTGCACAAAACAACGTGTCATTTTTCACTATGAAAATGACATGTTTTTCAAGCCAAAAATGCACTCTCTTGAGGCCAAAACGACATGTCATTTTTGGACTTCAAATTTTTTTTTTTTTACATGAAATTGGGTCTTCTTTACTTGAAAAAGACCCAAATGGGTCCAATTGCAGACCAGATTATTTTAGACCTTTTCGGCACCAAAATTGATGTTTTAAAAACCCAAAAATGTTAGAAAATCAATTTCTTAATGATTTCTAATGTTGGTTTTCATCAAAAATTGTCTAAAATAATTTTTCAAAATTTTGAAATGTTTTGTAACCGTTTTGCAGAGCATGAAAAAACAAAAGTCATTCAAACCAACAAATTCACATAAGGCAAAGACAAACAATTACTCTGAGACCAAATGTCAAAAATCCTTAGTGATCTAAACTATGCATATAGCCAAATTGCATATCACAGATCAAATTAAAGCGAAAAAATAATAAAAGAAAAATCTAACCTCCAGCCATTGATGTTCTTGTTGGGTCTGCAATGGACAAATTTTTGAGTGTTTTGGGTTCTTCTACACCTAAGCAATTTGTATAGATGGTGTATTATCTAAAGACATTGCTAAGAATAGAGACCTAATGCCATTCTACCTCTATATATAGATCTATAGATAGCCCTTCTATCAAGGCTGTTGCCAATATGGCTATTACTAAGAGTCACAACTTTTACAGATCTATTGATCACATTAGTCACAACTGTTGCTAAAGGTTGTAAGCGTGAAGAACCGTATGAACAGTTATATTCTTTCATTCCTCTATCATTAGTGTATGCTGTTATACGATATACTCTCTGCTTTAATTTTGATAATTGTTTGATCACAATTCAAACACAAAACAAAAGAGAAAAAATAAATTAGGTAAATGAGAAACAAACTACATGGAGCTGGCATTAATGACGGATATTGGCCTCCACATGACAAGCTTTTAAGACCAGCGCAAAGCATGACTTGATGTATTATTCCACTATACAAGCGATAATTTAAACTTATAATTACATGCATGACTTTATGTGTTAATCCATTAAACAAGAGATATATTACTTAATTAAACATTTAAACTTATTATATTCTGTCCGTAAAAAAAAAAATTATTATATACTTGGAGTGAGTACAATAATCCTTACCTTCGTACTCTAAAGCATAATATTTAATTTTATCCTTAACCAAGAAAGAAAAAGGGTAATATTATATCATTGTCGAGATTATTTTTTTATTAAATTATATAATTATTAGATAATCTAATGCATGCTTAATGCGATCTACGTATCATCAATCCATTTCCCGTTTGACATTTTTCTTGTTTTTGCTTAATCTGCCTTGATTAAGTTAATGAAGAAAACGATTATGGTGGAATTTTTAACGCTTGTTAAAAGCTTCAATTGTCTAGTGAATTGGTGATGATATCATGAGGCCACTTAACTTAAGATTGACTTCAGGTATATATATATATATGCATTTAGGCAAAGTAAAGTTGCATTATCACTGAAAATTTCACGTTTTAGCACTTTAGTCCCTAAGTTAAAGTTGTGGTTATAATTAAAATCTTTGAACTAAACAAATCAAGCATTTTCAGAAAGATGGACCAGGACGTTTTTCTTTTTAATTATTTTCTGTTAAGAGATGGAAAACGATGTTGAAACTTAGGATATTGGACACGCATCATTACAAAAGAATAATTAAATTTTAGTGATCACTATATTTAATCAACATTCCCTTGTCATGTGTTTATCACATGTCATCTTTCACGTTTCTGAATTATAACGGATGATGGATCCTAGATTTAAGGATTAAAGTGCCAAACACAATTTTTTTTTTTTTTTTTGGAAAAATGGAACACAAAAAATATTGAAAGCATAATAATGCCAATTTATTTAATATCTAGAAAAATGCACTTAATATATTTGATCCTAAAAAAATTGCAAGATAATCAAAATTTAAATGTCCATGGTGGTTGCCAAACCCACTAACGCACATGAGTTGTACTATTCCATCAAGAAATTGGGCATGAAACCCTTTCACTTTGGTGAAATGCCACAACATATACGGCAAATTGAAATTTTCTTTTAGTCGATCATAAGAAATCACACGTCAATACAAACTCAGATTTAAAATTTTAAATCAAGTAGTTCTGATATATCCTTCTAAAGATTGCAATTAATTTATTGATCAAGATTTAGAGGAAAAATAGAAAAAATTACATGGCAGGTTATAATTTTTATATATCATAGTTTTTTTATTCACATTTTTATCACGTGTTGTTAGACCTTTACTAGTTTATTTGAGCGGTACATATTCAAAACTTCAATATCTTGGCATAAATTAGAAAATAAAGTTTTTCTTGACACTTTTTATAACTTCTTTTAGAAATATGTCTAGATTTGTGTGTGCCAATAAAATTACAAGCTTAATCAGCTACTAAGAAAAATTGTCATTCCTTTCTTCTTATGTAGATGATATTCCGATAAAAACTAAGCTTTTTAATTGATATTATCAATCAAGCCTTGTGTGTTTAAAAGCCTCAATCAACTAACGTTTCGTGGGGTCTTAAAATATATAATACAATCAAGTTAATGGTCTAAATATTCTCTTTCTATCCTTTGACAGATTAATCTCGTTCGAATGAAATAGAGTGCTCAACAGTTGGAATGGCCTGGGGCCCTCAGCATTGCCAAGTTGACAGCACTTAACAGAATTTGGGTCCCGCATTTGAATTAGTGGGTGACTTTTTCTTATGCAAGTGTGTGGTAAGACGTTGAAGGAAGTTTCCAAATACTACATAGGATCCTTTTAGCATTACCTTAATTTATGCTAGCTTTTAGGTCGTAGAAGAGAAAAAGTACATGTGATGACTTGTTAGTTAGCATCTGTTTGAAAAATTGATCCTAATCAATAACAGTATAAAGTCTCACATGGCATAGTATAAAGCAAATGTACAGTATAAAGCACTCATATGCTACAGTTTTTGAAGAATTCTTTTCAATTCAAACTCATTTACCAAACCCATATTAGAGTTCAAAATTATGCTTTTACGAGTCTTAATTAATGAAGTGTAAATAATATTGAATTTTTAAATAAATGATAAAAATATTAAAATGAAGTTTATTTAAAAAACCATATTTTATTGAACGGAACAAAATTTCGTTAGACCTAATGAGTGGGATCCCACCAGGTGAGATCCCACGTAGGTCCCACCAGGTGGGATCCATCTATAGAGTCTGATGGAACTGTGTCCCAGTTGGTATATTTGAAAGTTCTTTTATTTAAACTATGGTACTTTCTTTTTTTTTTTTTTTTTTTTTTTGAGTAGTTTTCTTTTAAAGCCAACTTTATACTAACAACTCTCTTCTAAAGGGTTAACATTGTTGGTCCAAGTCAAATTAACATGCTTCAACAATTTCTTTCACCTTGCATGTTCACCAGCTCCTTTTTGTTTTTTAGAATATATAAAAAACAAAAAAAAAAAAGGAAAGCATCATTCTTTTGCTTTAGAGAGGCCTTTTCCTTTACTAGACTTGTAAAGGAAAAATGATATTACTATCTTTTTTTTTTTTTTTTTAATAATCCTAACCTCACCAAATTATAACTTTGTATGGAAAGGTAATATGGTAGCTCTTTTTCCTTTTGAATTCTGACCGGAAATTAACTAGTGCTATCTAGTCCCGCGTTGTTTATAAAGTAAATTTTTATATTTTAGACAAAACCACTTAGTAACACAATGTTTGGTAGTATATTACTCGTTAGAAAAACTTGATAACAATGATAACAAACTTCCGAAATAATGACCAATATATGAGTTTTTACTTATTTCTTAAAAAAATAAATTAATTAATATAAAGCAATGAAAGAGGAAGATCAAGAAGAAAGAAAGAAAATAGAATCATCTTTAGATTAATTCCATAGAATGGTATGTTGGTTAAAAATTATCCAAAACACTCTTTCATTCAAGCTAATCCTGCCGAGAATGCACCAAGCCACGAGCTGAAAGCTAGTGGGCAAAGAAGGCAAATGCATGCATTTCTTTGTACTAAAATTGATGGATGCTTAATTATAAGCCACTAACCACTTGCCATTTTAACTAACTAACTCATAAGTTTGGTATTTGCTAATTTGTTAAAAAAAAAAAAAAAAACCTTTAACTGATGTCAGTTTCTATTTAGAAGCTCTCTTGCTTCTACGTTACCCGTTTCTTATTTTATACATGCTCACACACATGTAGTGCTGTATATCCTAACTAAAGCAAAAAAAAAAAATAAGTCTTGAGAATGTGGTGTTGTTTTCATAGGTAATATTTTAATTTTTTTCCCATTCAACCAAGTGATTCTTGAGTGCTTTCGTGACTCAAAACTAGGGGCACTCATCCAAGTTGCTTAATTAATAATCTTCCGGATCAATATAATAATGACATGTTTAATATTAATATTAATATACTCTAAGGGGGTTGTTAATGTAAGACAATATTTTCCATTTACTATATGTACTCTCATCCCCATATTCTCCATTCCAGCCAAATTCGTTCGGCTACTTCGTCACGCATTCATTACTGTTGTACTACTTTATGCATCCATGCACACAGAATTTTCTTGACTGACAAAGTTTCAAAATCGCGACGAATAACAAGAGAACAAAAATTGGCCAATTTGCTTCCAACCAAGAATACAAGAAAAATAAAAGAAAAAAACATAACCCAAGATATCAATCTTTCTTAGGTTTGAATTTGCTCGTCATTAGAAACTAATAGGCTTTGATAAAATAAGCCCCAATTGTAATACAAAAAAATTTGGTAGGATGACCAAATTTTCAATATGACGACAAATATTTGGTAATAAATATTATGTACCCACATGAGTTGAATGAAATTTTGAATGAGATGGGACCTATGAGCTATATATGAAGGGCATGATTGACATAATATTGTAAAATGACGTCTTGTCTCCAATTTCTCACAAATATGGTAATAGAGAAATCATGATTGTAAGTAATGTGGGACGCTTTGGCTCCCACGTTCTACTACACAAGGCCTCATTTTGTCTGCCTAATTTATGGGTGCCTTTCTATTTTCCTTTGCCTGCCTGCTGGCCATTCAAAATTTTGTGGCCTACTCTTCATAATGACTATGAAAGGGAGGTGGTCGATGATGATTATGTCTGGGTTATAATCAATTCATAACGTTAAAAGAAACTGAGAGCCATTATGACTATGCCTAACTCGATCGCTCTGGAAAATACATTATTTTTCTGGTCTACAAAGAGCCATCACATAATTTATTTTTCATCAAGAATTAAAAAAAAAAAAAAAAACCTGAAAGTACTAAATACTATATATATGACCATGTTATATATAATCTTCACTTTATGCCTAATTAGTATCATTTGGAATAAAACTATCTCTATTATAATCATGAGGATATATATATTGCTGAACTTTTGAATTTTTATTGAATTTTATTAGATTTATCTTTGGTAGTACTTTTATTAGAATATGATCTTACCTTTAGAAATGCATCTGCATCATGAAAGTCTTGATTTTTTTTATCCAAAGGGAATAAAATGATATACATACATCTAAAAATTGTCAGACAATTAAGAAACTGTAGTCTAATATACGTATTGAAGCAAGTCTTAGTGCTATAACACTTTTGGTGACGTTTTTAAAAAAACCATCATTAAAAGTTCCACAAAAACGCCAATTGTCTTAAAAACTTTTTTCTAACGTCCTACGTTGAACCTTCATGAAATGTCCTTAATCTCTAATTCTATAAGACGCAACCTTTTCGAGTGCTGATAAAAATGGGTTGCTCTCTGGTAGTAGCAATACAACACTATGATCTTACAGCATGCAAATTAGATGAATTTAAAATCCTATTATCTTGAAATATTTTATATATGTACATATATATACTGAATATAAACTAAAACAACGTGACAAGCCAGGCATGTTGAGCCTCACTTAAAAGTGGAGGCATTTCTCCTCCCTTTTATCAACCAAAAAAAAACCTAAGTAGTGCTGGGACCATTAGTGAGAAGTTAGCATAGAAATTGATAGCCACATTATATAGATATATATATGTATACACACACATCCACATATATATATATATATGCATGCACCTGTGTGCGTATATAATAATTAAAATACAACGAAAGGGAAGAAAAACAAAACGGCTCATTGATTGTGGCTTAAAGTTGGGGACCTACGTAACAAGTAGTGTCCACCACTGAAATATATTGCCATATATATATACACACACACACATATATCTATTCATCCCTGCACCCACAAATCAAGCACTACCCTCTCAATTTCCGCGTAACTTCTCTCATTATAGTACCCAGATTTAAGCTATAAAGATAAAACCACGTTGATCAGAAATCAAAACTCAATTTCCACAAGAATCATGTCCAAAGTACATCCAGCTGAGAACAAAATATGTCAAAAGTTTTTTCTAAAGGAAAGAGTAGTCACCCAGAATATTGAAGATCATGATCATCATGATTATTTTGATTGTCGTCGTAATGATGATCACGATCAACGTCCATCTGTGCTGACAGTGTGGAAGAGATCAAGCATGAGTTTCCAGGGAACCGATGGCTTCACAGTGTTTGACCAGGGTGGGAGATTGGCCTTCAGAGTTGACAACTATTCAAGGAAAAACTCTTGCGTTAAAGGAGGGCTTCTTCTCATGGACGGAGCTGGCAAAGCATTGCTCACTCTTAAACCTCAGGTAATTAACAATTATAATCAATTATTAATGCTATTTAATTTCACTTATATTATGCACTAACTTATTGTTAATTCCTTATGATACAAATTATGTACTTAATTTGAAATTAAAATCTAATAGCAATGGTTTAAATTGGAAAACTAACATTAATGTAATCACTACAATAGAAATATGATATAACTATATTTCATTTTTGTTTCATTGTTACTTAATTTGTTGTCACTTTTAGATCTAAACCTCAAAGAAAGGAAAAGGAAAAAAAAAACCCTCCATCCCAATGGTCTTACTTCATGACTTAATTACCTGACAGTAACTAAAAGAAAAAGCAATGTAACCGATTTCCGGTTTTTATTTCTATACATACAAATGCAAATTTTTTTATGCTAAGTTGAAAAAAATATATATATATATATATAAATAAAAATTAAAAAAATACTAATAAAATTCTTCTTGTAAATGCTATACACAAGAATTATAACTTTGAGCGATGAAACTTCCAGTGACGTACAAAACGTCAATTAGAAGCAACTGATCAATTTTTTTTAGCATCTAAAATTGATAGACTAGTATTGATTTTCTGTTTGGTCAGGTTTTTAGCATCCAAAACCAATGGAATGCATACAGAGAAGAAGAAGGAAGCCTAAACAATCCCAAGTCCATCAAAATCTTCTCAATGATGAGAAGCAACTCTTTCTTTTCCCACAACATGGACAAAGATGCTGAGGCTCAAGTCTTCTTAGAAAGGACAAGAAAAGGACAAAATAAGGGCGTTGATGATCACCAAACACCTGATTTCAGGATTGAGGGCTGTTTTTGGAGAAGGAACTGCAAGATCAGGAGCAGAAATGGAGAGGTGGTGGCAAACATATCAAGGAAGAAAGTAAACGACAGAGTCTTGCTTGGAAACGACGTCTTCAGCCTTGTGGTTCAGCCAGGATACGACGCAAAGCTGATTATGTCGTTTGTAATTGTGTTGGATCGCATTTGTGCTAAGCCCTTTGCCCCCGTTTTGTGTTCATAATCATATCTCCTGATTGTCGTTTTACTGCTAGAGCGTCTTTCCACTAGGACATGTTACATACTCATTTTCAGTCACCTTTCCTCCACTCATGGGAGATATATAGCTAAACGAGGTGGGACCATATTTGATGGTCTTTGATATGGGATTGACTTTGTGTGATTAAATAAAATGATGTGTTGTTTCATAAGGCTTCATTTTTCTCTTTTTCCATCACAATATTCCTCACAATCTCAATAGTTCCATTAATGTTTCTTATTTTTCACCACTTATATTACTCAAAGAATGCGAGTGAATTAGGCAAAGAGTGCCTAATAAATTAGCTATAAATAAGTTTCATAATATAGAAGAAAATGTATCCTTAGAGGAACAGAAAGTTAGAGATCTCCTGTGTCGCATCTATTGATTTCAAAATTTTTGTGGTGTTTCAAAACATAGTTCAAACTTTCTTTATCATAGTGATTTCTCTCACAAAGTTTAAATTCAAATCAAGTTGGGTTCAAACTTCTGATTTAAACCATGTTCTTAGATGCTGTGTTTTTTAATCGCACAAAAAGGTATCCACAACGTCATTTTCACCCAAAACTAATTATATAGAAAGACTATTTTACCCTACATAGAGGAAATGGTGCATCTGATCTTGTCTAAGCATTCAAAAAAATTAAAAAGAAGCTTGACAAGTTGCTTAGAAATTAGTTCCAATCAACTATAATGTAAAGCTTTCATCATCAAAAAAATAAATAAATAAATAAATTGTTATAGTATAAACTTCTTACATATTACAATTTTTTAATCAAAATTTTCAGTTCCAACTGGTTTGTCAAACGTCTTTTTAAGTCTGGTATTATTTTCTAATGCCAAAAGGAATGGAAGAAAAGTTATTGTCGTTGATTTCTATTAGCAAACCATCGTTTCTTCTAAAGGGTAATAATGTCTTTTTGAACCATAATTTTTCCAAAATATATTAGGCCTAGTTGGTATCATTTTTCTTTTTTTAAATAGAAAAATAAAAATATTTTCTCTTTTTTTATTTTTTATTTTTTATTTTTTTAAACAAAAACATGTTTGATAACTCCTATTTGTTTTCTACTAAAAAATGAAAAAAAAAAAATGTGTTTGATAGCAAATTTTGTTATATATTTTTTCAAACAAAAAAAAAAAGCCATATGGATGAACTGAACTAGAATTGTCAGAATGACTGAACGGGATAAGATTGAAAGTCAGAGTCAAAATCGGGCCGACAAACTGGACTCATTTTAGGGGTGGGGACTCTGCCCCAAGCACGCTATTGGGGTCAAGTCCGAGTTAGGGTTAAGATGGACGGGTCGTTCAGGTCATGTTTTTGGGCTAAACTCTCCGTTGGGTTGGGCCAACAAACCACACGCATTTTTGGCGCCAAGAATTTATAAAATGAAAAGAAATCCCACATGTAAACCAAAATAAAACCCAAATTCACCTTTTTGTTCTTTCTCTCTTTCTCTCTCCTCCATTTTCCATATACTGTAAGTCTCTTTCTATTCCTCTCTATCTCGATTCCAAACTTTTCTCAGCAAACTGCCATTTTTTTGTTTGTGTTTTCCTTGAATCTTTGTTATCTCGTTATTAATTTACACTATACAGTGTTTACTGTTTCTATTTTTGGGTTTAGGTTTCTAAAAAGGGAAAGAGTAACAGAGAGAACATCAATGGTTGTACAATAGCCAATATGCATGGGTCCCAAGGCTAATTTCGGCACTTTTGGTGACTCATCCACCCTCAAAAATAGGAAATTGTCCTCTCCGCCGTCGATGACGTTGTTTCAGAGGAGATGCAATGCCCGGATTTAGGACGAGGAGCTTCTGGTGCGTCACAAAATTGAGTTGCTCGTCGAGGACTGAGACAAAGTCGAAAATGGAGGAGCCACTAAGAGAGAGGAGAGATAGAGCAGAGACAAAGGAAGAGTAAGAGGAGAGAGTGAGACGAGAGACAAAAGGGGACGTTTTGAAAAGTAAGCCCTCGAAAAAAAAATTTTGGCAAATGATCTTTTTTTTTTTTAGGCATCAAAATAGTTTTAGTTTTCTTTATTTTCAGCTTGGTTAGATTCCTCTCTTCGATACAGTCTTTTTTCTTTTTTTTTTGAAAAAAACTAAGACAGTTTCGGTGCTTAGAAAAAAACCTTTTTTTAATGCAAAAAAAAAAAAGAAGTCATTCACTTAATTTCAAATTTTCTTTAACCTTTTTTTAATTTCTCCCGAGACAAAAGGGAGAAGAGAGAACGATATTTTTTCTCTTTTTCGTTATAAAATCTATTTTAAAAATTTTTGAATTTATTTCCAAAATTTACAAAAAAAAAAACGATAACAAATTAAAAAGAAAACAAAAATAGAAATACCGAATAAGTTTTTCAATCTTGTTTTCTTCTTTTTGTTAAAAAACAAAACAAAAAATTGTTTAAAAAAATCTTACGGAACAGGCCTATAATTAATGGTAAATTAAAACATAAGAAATAGTGGTGTTAAAAAAATACCGACAAACTGTAAAAGTCAACCAAACTAAATTCAACCAAATCACACTAAGCTTTGTTTTAACTAATTTGATTTGGTTGGTATGAAAATCTCTTTTTATAGTTTAGCTTGATTAACAATCTCTGAATTAACCAAAACTCTTTCATAGAATCCTTATAATATAGACACACAAATTATCTTGTACTTCTCTTTTTTTTTCTATAAATTTAGTCTTATTCTTAAGAACTTATTGGTGGAGAAAATTACCTGTTATGTCACTGTTTTAAAAAATTATGTTTATTCATATCATATTTAAAACAATTGTTCTACATTACCACTCATATTACATAATTAATGCATTTATGAAAATTCTCCCTGGTGCTATCTTATGCTACAATGGGTTATGTAGAATTTCGACAAACTAAATTTCTTAAAAAAGAGTGTAATTGTAACTTATTAGCCTAAAACAACTAAACCCATTATATATATAGTTTAATTTGGTTTTTTTCAAATTAAATGATCACAAATGCATAAAGAATAGATATATATATTTTTGAGTTAGACGTTGATTTTTCACTCCACCAAAAACACGCCTCCAAGGAATATTTTAAGTTTAGATGATTTTTCACTCTACCATAAATACACCCTCAAGAGATAATTTTAGCTTTCTTAAGATTAGCAGGAGAACGAATTCTCATGAAACTATGTTGCTTGTATCAAAACGCCTACGGTACTTTGCAACGTAATTGTTCTACCTCCGATTTATAAAACATCTCCAATTTAACCTCACCATTAAAATAGGTCCATTTTTTGGACGGAATTGCTGGCACATTTTATAAGGTTAGGTATGTTATTAAGTGCTCAATGAACGCGTTCCCCCAAAACAAGCTAGTGGGGCCCCAAACTAAGCCTCAATCCCTCCTTGGAGCTAATTAGCAACAACTAGCAAGAGAAGGAAAGGAAAAAAGAAAAGGGAAAAGCAAATCCTTTGCAACTTGGTTTTTCCTGGCGTCAATGAAAGCATAGGCGGATTGGCAAGGTTTATAAATGTTGCAAATGCAGTATTGAATTCATCAACCAAAATTGATCATAATAGAGGAAAACATTTCCTCTCATGCAACCAGCTTAAGGCTGTAGGGTGCATTTTTTGTATTTGTTTAGTTAAAAATGGAACACATTAGCGGTTCCATCAAAAATAACTAACAGATTTAAAGGGAAAGGATCAAATTAAAAAGGTCTTGTATCTCAAAGGACATAAAAAGCAGATACGTTTCAAAATTCGAGAGAAATATTTACACATGTGACATAGATCAAGGGTATTCGAGAAAATTTTTACCCACATTTAAATACTAAAATAATTTTTCAATCCATATGCATTAGGGTACACACGACACAGGATGTCCACCTATGGGCAACAAAGCATGGATGCAGACAGATCTTTTCGGGAAAAATTCGAATAGAGAGATTCCATTTGTAAATGAATCCATCAATTTTTATTTGTATATAAATATATTTTCCCTTTAAAATGATATTGCAAAAAAGGAAAACAAGAAACACTATTATCTGTGTTACCGTCAAAAATTTGGCACGTGCCGCCTTGTACATCTCTAAAATGGTATTTGATCCCATTTCACCTGCCCATCTATTTTTCTTAAAATCTCATGCTTATGGAATCATAACTCAAATTTTTATCTGACAATATAACAGAAATAAACGCATGTATGTAAAACCTAAAGCAGAAATTTTATGAACAGCCACGTTGTGCACGTAGCAACTCATTCTGGGATTAGTAATTGTAAGCAGACGCTACAGAAACTTCGAAATCAGAGACTTCTAGTTAAAAACTCGGAAGATCTGATTCTGGCATAAATCAATCACCAGAAACGTATGCCTTGTTCTCATAATACCTTCTCTCGCTTGCTTCCTTCTTTTCATTACGTTTCTGAAGCCAAAAGAGAAAAAGGATAAAGAAATGGAAAGCCAAATTGTTAGACTTAAAGAGTATGCGCTTGTATAACCGAGATTAATATCAACTAAAAATTGTCAAGTCCAGCAAACCAAAACAAAGACAAGATCACTGTAATAGCCCTTAAAGTACCAAAAAGGCGAGGCAAACAGCAGAAGTTAGAATTTCGGTCTCCAGTTTGAATGACAGTATCAATTTGGGCCATGTTGCAACAATTAGTAAGTCCAAAAGATTAATTACTAAAATAAAGTCAGGGGTAATTCGTCAAACACAAAAAAATTCAGGGAGGTAAAGTGTTCAAAACCCTTGAGAATTATCAGTTTAGCAAACCAAAACAAAGAAACAATCACTATAATAGGTGAATTCCTGCATATTTCATCGAGTTTGAACTAATATTCTAGTGCTTACATAACAAACAAACAAAAGAGAGAGAGAGAGGCGGAGAGGATAGATAAACAATTAAACAAATAAAAGAACCCATCTTATAAGATATTGAATGGACATATTTTGATCAAGAGTAAAGACAGATCGAAAGATCGAGTAGTATAGATGTAGAGTGACCTGGAATGCTTCGTGATTGGACACAATCCTTCTGATTATTGTGGTTGTCGTGATATCCAAAGGGCTCTCCAGAATTTTAAATACACCCATACTGATTGGTACATTATACGGGTTGCCATTTTCCTGTGAAATACAACGGTATCAGAACCTAACAGAAGACAAAGATTATGTCTGTGCACTTTAATTTCAGCAATCTGTGCTAGTTTACCTTCTGAAAATCATTATTCTCTGCTACTGTTCCATGCACAACTAGCGAAATGTTAAAGGTGGTGATCTGCGATTGCAAGAATTTCCAACAGTTATGTTCCATAAGATTCAAAGACGCACTTCAACAAGGCAATAACAAACCATCAGTGCAACGGTTATTAGAACAGCTTGGGCTGATTAAGGAAAATCGTGACCAAGTTAAATTAAATAGATCTACTTTCAGTTTCAAAACCATGGATATGATGGCAACGGGAAACTCCCTCTTGTACCAGGAAAGAGCGCCCCCATCCCTAGAAAGGTCTCTTTTCAGACAATATCCTACTTATTAACCTAAATTAGAATGTCCTCGTTGAGACTTGCACTAGAAATTACGAACATTTTTCAACACAATCATTGGAAAAAAAAAATCCCTCCCAGGAACAAAATCAATAAGGGAAAAGAACAGATAAGTACCCAAATATAGAAGCAATTTAACACTAATTTCCAGGGAAAAAAGAAAAGGCAAATTAATATTAGTAAGGTACAACTCACCATGTCTCTAGAAACTTCCCATGGAGCACCAATTATCACCTCGTCTACATAGCGGCAAGCCAAAACACTAAGGCTTCTTTCATGAAGATTCATGATTGGCCGATGTGCTCCTCTTTTAGCACTGCAGCATAATCATTACAAAAAGAAAAAAAGGAGAACAAAGAGATACATTAAGCTCTAGTAACACTGAAATAAAAGAGTAGAATTACATTGAATAAAGATGGGACTGGTTTCCTAATAATTGCAAAGTGATGTAGAATACAACAAAATGTTTATGCAATAAATCAATTCAAAAACATAAGCCAATACTAGTAATAACAAGCAACAAAAAGACCGTTTCTTCAAATTGAAATATTGAATTAAAAGCGTATACATGCACATATACATGCGTGTAAATACATGTAATGAAGAAGTGTCATACAAAAATCATGAACAACGATTCCTTCCCTTGCGGAGAGCAAGGTGACAAGTCTACTGTTAATTATTGGTCCACAATTAAAACCCTAGCATAGCAGTGAAACAAAATATATATATATATATACACACACACACACATACAATCTTATTATCTGTAGTAACGTGTAAAAGGTTCATACCATAGGAAGAAGGAAACAAAACAATCTAATAACGTTACAAGTATCGGGCCCAAAAAAAAAAAAAAAAAACCTGCATAGAGACAGATGCATAAAATAGATTTCAATGATGTTTTGCAAAAAAATTCCATCTTTTAAAGAATGATTTTTTACATAAAAAAGAATGGTAGTCTTGGAATAGGGAATCTGTAGGTGAAAAATGAGGCCTTATTGGGAAAATGGTTGTGGAGATTTCCCTTGGAAGAAGGATCTTTGTGGGCTACAGTCATTAGAAGCAAATATGGACTACAACGAAACAAGTGGAATTCTAACGTTGTTCTCAGAGGTACTCATCAAAACCCACAGAAAGGCATTTCCCAAGGTTTGGACAAATTTCTTTTGAGAGTAAAAGGGAGAGTAGGGGACAGTTCTCATATCAAATTCAGGGAAGATATTTGGTGTGGTGATCAGCCTTTGGCTGTCACCTTTCCTCGACTTTATAATTTGATTGAAAAACGCGATGTGAAAATAAATGAGGTCTCAGTTCTAGATGAACATTCCAATTTGAATTGGAATTTTGCTTTTAGAAGGAACTTGATGGATAGAGAGTGTGTTATTTTTTCAGATCTCCTTTCTTCTTTGGGCAATTTTTCTATAAGCTCAGTTGCAGTTGATAGGAGAGTGTGGGTGTGTGATCCTAAAGGTTTTTCTTGTAATTCTTTCTTTCACTCTTTAATCCAAAATGATTCGATTCCTGTGGTTGAGCCTTTTGATTTTATTTGGAAATCCTGTGCTCCTTCTAGAGTTCAGGTGTTTACTTGGTTGCTTTTTCATAGAAGGCTTAATAGAAGTGATTAAAAGAAAACATCTTCATCTTGCACTTCTCCTAACTGGTGTGTCCTTTGCAAAGCTAATGAAGAATCAGTGGATCACTTATTCCTTCGTTGTGAGGTAGCTCAATTTCTCTGGACTAAATTGTTGCTTCAAGATGTACTGATGTATTGGTGGAGAAATGTTTTGGATTTGGCAGAGGAAGGAAGGCTCGTGTGATTTGGAATGCCCCCAACATTGTCACTTTGTGGGTTCTTTGGCTAGAAAGAAATCAAAGAATCTTGTGAGGAAAAGGAATTGAATAAAGAAGATCTCTTCGACAAAGCTAAATTCCTGGCTTCTTTATGGGCATCAACAAATTCATCTTGCAAAGATTTTCCACTTTCATTGATATTGTTAAATTGGGAAGACTCCTTGGTTCAGGTGTAAAGATTTGGTTTTTGGTGTTCTGTTGACTGTTATTTCCTCTGGTTGTACTGTTGTGTTCTGGTTCCTTTTGTTTTTGTTCTTAGATAGATTCCTCATCCATCCTTTTTGTACCTTTTCCTCTCTTTTAATAAAATTATCTGTTACCTATCAAAAAAAAAAAAAAAAAGTAATTTGTGGCAGCTTGAGTTGTGCGATTCTAGAACAATGCCATACAGAAAAAGCAACATCTTTCTTGTTCCTGCATTTTGTCTTCAGTGTTTAGGGTAAATTCCATTAGCAGAAATTTCATTACAATATAAATGGTCCAATTAATAAGGCTAAGTCTATATAATAATAACATTAGGTTAAGAGTAACCAATTAAATTTTCACAACTATATCAAGTATTCTGAAAGTTATCGCACAGAATCCCCAAAATAAATAAAAACAAAAAGGTACTCTAAAAAAGTAAGTATGTGCATGTGTGGTGCCAGCGGTGCCAGAGGAATAAGCTTCAAGTCTTATATTGAGACATCATCTCTTTTATTCCATATACCTCCTAAGAATAGTCTTCAATTTATTGCTTGTCAGAATGGGTATATTTCTGGAGGAAAAAAAGGGGAAAAACCAGATTTGCAACTTTTGGCCTCCCATTAATAGTGTTTAACAACTGCCCTACCAAATACAAGTCAAACGCCACTATTGGAGACCCCGCGTAGTGCAATAGTAAAAGTTTATAATTAAAGTTTCCTTTTCTTTCTTTTTTTTTTGGATAAGAAATAAGATTTCCTTTTCTTTGATTTCTTTCAACCCAAACATGAGATGTAATGGAATCTTAGAGCTCCGCCAAGAAACTAACCAAGAAGGGAAAAATAATAATAATAGTAGTAGTAATAATAACAATAATAATAATGATGATAATAACAATAATAATAATACCACAAAAATAACGCAAAAGAAAAAGGGAGGCACCAGAATAGAAATCTTTGAAAAATAAAACGCTGCATTGAGATTAAAGGAAGGGATGTATAACCTGACAGTCTGATCCGTGTGTATCCCAACAAGAAGGAAATCTCCCTGCTCTTTAGCAACTCTCAAAATCTAGAGAAAATTTTTACTTAAATAGGCAAATATATTCATCACAGATGCTGATGGCAAGTAATCTTATATACTATTGTATATCGAAATAAAAAATAAAAGGAATAAAACACTACTGCTACTGTAGCAAAACTTTGCCTCGAAAGATTTCCCAAGCACACACAAGAGAGGAAATGAGAAACTTCAAAAAAGGGATCTTTTTTAAAAACGTATAACATGGAACTAGAAGCTGTCAATAAAAAATCAGGGAATTCATCAAATCAGACATGATCAACTTAAAAAAAGCATTGGCTATTCTATTTCAGCTTTACAAAAACAAAGTTGAGTGCCATAATAAGATCTGCATCACCTCCACATGTCCAGCATGGAAAAGGTCAAATGCACCATCTATATAAACTATGCGAGCATCCTGTCCTGGCCCCTGCAAACGCAAAGAGATATAAATTTCAGGACCAAATAACTAAATACACCATCCCATCGCAAAAATAAAGTATTTGCAACATGGTAGAAACCAGTCTTTCAAAAATCACTTGACCGCCATTTTTATTTTGACATGAAGCAACAAAAAAGTTACCATTAAAAAAAAAAAAAAGAATAACAAGGCGAGTTTTGGAAGAAAATGTCTCCTCCATTAACACACACACACACACAGAGAGAGAAAAATGAAACAAAATCGCCTCGAAGAGAGCATGTATCACTCCTGCTTCACGCCTAAGGGCCCAATGTTGCCTGTCTGAGATGCACACTTGTGAGGCCTGGACCTCTTTTTTAAGGCTAAGTTGCTGTTGCTCCTTAAAATGAGACATCATTTCAGTTGTATCCAAGATTGACAAAAAGCCATACTATTAAGGATTGAATAGACGAACCAAAAAAAAAAAAAGATGCACACTTGTGAGGCTTGAACCTCTTTTTTGAGGCTAAGCTGCACTTTAAAATGAGACATCATTTCAGTTGTATCCAAGATCAGACAGAAAGCCATAATATTATGGATTGAATAGAAGAACCAAAAAGGAAAAAATAAGAATAAAAATAAAAAATCAGCCGCTCAGTTTAGTCCCCTTTTTATTTCTCATTTTCCTCTTCCTTTCTAACTTATGAGCCATCCTCTTTTTTCTTTTATTTTCTCCTTTATGTTCCCATTGCCGTTCCTTGTTTTCTTATCTTATCTGTTAGAGTTTCTTCGGGCTGGAAACCCTGCAGCCTGACACCAATCTGAATATTTCAAATTACTCCACCGGATATGCTTGTTATACCTCAATCAAACTAACAAACTGAGATCAGATTCTGCCAGGAGAGTTGGTCCCTATAACTGAGTGGTGCATGCCTATGTCTTACGCTTATTTCATTGGTAAACCAGAAGCCGTTCCGTTGAAGTTAATTTGAAAAAGGCAGCCAGATTCCTAGTCAGGACAAAGCAATCTACAGAGGTGCAAGTGCAAATTCCAAAATTGCTGGCTAGGCAAATAAGCTCATGGACTGCATGTGGTACACAATCCAACCTTAACAATTCACCGTCATAACAAGATGAATTAGGGCTCCATACCCTCTTCTCTGGGACTCCAAGCAACACAAATCATTATCCCAATTATCGAATGATTGTTCAAAATTGTGTTGCATACTCCAAGAAGCAAGTCAAATGAATCAACAACATTCTTTATTGCTTCAAGTATGTATAGAATCAGAAATTAATAAATCACAACCCTGCCACAATAAGCTATCAGGTTGCCAACTTGAAATTGTTTGCCTTCTGACGTTGAAGCTATAGATAATAAAAACGGTTCAAGTATTATTTCTGCAGTCTTCTCAACATAGTGAATGGCAGCAAGTCTCTTATAATTACATATTCTTGATAACAATAGAACTGTTAATAGAGTACATTTCTATCACATACCTTCCCATTGGAGAACTGAACAATTCTGCGAGATGTTGGTAGAAAGTGAGATACACGAGTTCCACTTCCTGATCCACCATCATCAAAGTTTTTCCCATGACCATGGCTGAACTGTCTTTGCAAGGAAGAATGATTGTGGCTGTCACTGATGGATCTCTCTCTTACACAAAGAAGCATACGGCCTATACAAAATTTACAACGAAAAATTTTGAGAAAACCACAAAAACAGATCTCAAGTCCACATGAAATATCGAAAATAACAAAGCATTTGGGAAAAACACAATGAAAAAGAAGAAAAGAAGATAAATTGACTGAAAGTCAAAAGAAGGAAGCATGCCATGCCAAATGAAAATACCCATACCAGCTAAAAACCACTAAAAGTGCAGAGCTAGCTGCTACTAGTGAACTACCATGAACAACAGCCACCTCACAGACAAACACAAGAAACACTCTACTAGCTTGTTCAAAAACCAACTATACATCATAGCCGCTACCCATAACTTTATAAAGAAAAAGAGTTGCAACAAATAAGAAGAACATCTTTAGAAGTACAGAATCAAAAAGCCACAGAAGTATGCAAAGTAGTCTAGGCATACATCGTAGCAATTAGTCAATGAACTTCTGCACCACCAACCACCAACATAATGCACTAAAGTTCTTTACATGAAACAGGGAAGAAATGCAGAGATTAGAATTAAAATGATGAAATCATTTTCCAACAGTTGAAAGTAAAAAATGCAATGCAAGTATAACGAGAGCTTTCACCAAAATAATCACACTCTCTAGAGAGGAATTTAAACCCTTACGCGATCCAAAAGTAATGGTTCCATTAGCCAAAGATGGTAGAATCTCGTAGCCCCCATAGACAATCCCACAGTCCTATCGGTTTTTGTGTACCACTCATTGCATAACTTACAGACACCCACACAGACCGACATCAAAGACCAGTTCTTCCTATGCAGCGCAATGAGGAGATTAACAACTATGCATCCATACAGAAGCCCCCAAAAAAAATCCTACCCATTTCTTTTCTCTCTCTTTAAGCTGAATGGAAGAAAATTCCCCATGTTGTGCACAAAATTTGCCCAAAACAAATGCACGTCGAACACAGGATAATTTGCTAGAAAGATAATGCTAAAATATGCAACTATCACTGGCTATTTTATGCATGATGAAAAATGCTCCAACCAAGACCACCCAAAAAGGAAAACCAAAAGAAACGTGGATTCATAATTCCAAGCTTACATATAGGAAGAAAAATAAAATAAAATAAAAAAAGAAGATAGAAATCATACCAACAATGTCGGTGCTAGAGACCCCTTCGGTGCGCTTGATCTGCTTATAGCGACCAGCCTTCTTGGCAAGAGCATAAGCATCAGTCCCATCAGGAAGAACACACGGATCATCGCCATGAATAATATAATCTATATTATACTCATCGAACAGCCTCTTCATGAATTCCTCGGTTATGGCATATGGCGCATCAGGTATTATCTCATCAACCCACTTCACCGCCTTTACCATAGTCATCCTTCAAAAACGAGAAACCTTTCATTTCGAGTTCCAAACTTTAAACCCTAGAAAATCAAAAACAGCGAAGACACAAATCGGTGGGACCTACCTTTCGTTGAGAGGAGTTACCGGTGGGCCCTTGTTGGCGATTATTTCAGCGTCACTTACGACGCCGACGACCAACTGATCGCCTAGGGCACGAGCCTGCCGGAGGGCGTTGCAATGGCCGTAGTGCATCATGTCGAAGCAGCCGTCCATGTACACCCGAACAGGCTTCTTCTTCTTCTTCAGACGCCGCCACCGGATTGTGAGCGGAAGCTGAAGGCCATGGTACGGCTCCGACGACGAAGAACAGGCCAGCGCAGACGCACCAATGGCGGCGACGACGACGCCTCCGATCAAGCAGGTGGCGACTAACTTGGCCCATCTCTGAAGGGTCTCCTCCGACTTTCCAGCATCGGAATCCATTGTTGTTGCTTTCTCCGCCTCCTCCTCTCGACCAAGCTAAGCACCGAATGTTAATTTATGGGGAAGAAATCGAATCGTAGCGGCATTTACATTTAGCTTTGTTCCATTACACAATCTCCCATACTTGATTCGCCTCTCCTCCTTATTCTTTTTGTCTACTTCTGTCGGGCTCCGTTTCCCTCTTTCCCTCTTCATTTATCTCTCTCTTATTTTTCTCCGCTTTCTTTCCTTTTTTTTTTATTTTCTTTTTAATCTGTCTTTTCTCAAATTGCATGACTTATGGTAAAATAGGTATTTTACCGGCTGTTTAGTTGATTGATATAAATTACATTTTTTATTATAAATTTAGTTATAAATATTGTGAAGTTTTTATATGCTACAATAATATAAAAAAATCTACTATAATATAAAGTTTCCACATGAATAAGTAAAAGTGGTTCTAACCAACAATTCCCACCACCCTTCCAAACACCCTTTTAATTTCATCCGTGAGTTCTGTCATTTTAACCATTTGATTAACTTTTCAATAATCAGACTTATGACTAAAAATAATTTTATGTCATGCGTTGCAAAATCTTAACATGGATACTTGTAAATTAAGTCCTTGAAAAGTCAATCTAACCATTAAAAATAATAAGACCTACCTATAAGTACATAATGCAAGTCCTACCATAAAAGCTCCCTTTCAAATTTATGCCACAATTTTTTGTTGTTGATATTAATATCATGTTTTATTGAATTTTGTTAGTTTAAGTAACATTTATTAAAAACATCGGCCTTTAACTTATTTGATCCCATATTATTAACTAAATGGCAAATTGCTTTTCGAAACTTTCTTTAAATAACTCCCAAACTAAATTTAATAATAACATTTAAATTTTAAACATAATAAACTAAAATTATATTTTAATAAATTTGAAATTGCAATGTTCAAATGTAATATATATAGATTCTTCAATCAAGACTAAAGTAGGAGATCCTTGGTCTCTTCGAGCCTTTTCTATGACACTATCTAATCTCACCCAAAAGTCGACATATGGGTCACAAGCTATGTGACAAGTATAGGCCACAAGCTAATTGATGGAATGGGCTATGAAACGATGTAAGTTAAATGACGACGCCTTGGTTGGGTTATGCTTTAGGTTATGGTGCGAAAGGCTTGACAAAACGGTGGGTGACGACGCAAGGGATCGCTTTGTGCGTTGACCGAGGGAGGAGGTCTTTTAGTGGGGAGGAAGTTTGTAAAAGGGGTTAGTTCAAACTAGTTTAAGGCTTGACGAGAGGGCTGATGATAACTAGGTCTCGAGATGAGTGCTTGTGGTGGGTAAATGACTCAATAGAGGGGCTTGCATTGGTTAGGTTTTGATGGCTAGTTCATGAGAGTGAGGTGACAAGATTAACGAGCTAAGAGGATGACGAGGGTTGCCCTAAGTTATTCTCATTTAGGTAATTAAAAAAATGCCAAATCGTTATTGTGTTAGTTAATATTCAAGACATTAAATCATATTTTAAAGGAAGTGGCATGGTTTTTACACGATTAAAGTTTTCTTATGATGTCACAATGAAAGGGACCGTATACAGATTGTGTTATTATTGTATATACAATATTTTTGAAATTGCACATGAAATGAAGTAAAATGCAATATTATTCCAAAGTTTGTAATAAATTTTATGATATTTTTCATGTATATAAAAATAGTACCATGTTTGTGAATAGGTACATACATATGAATAGTGTTGTATATAGAAAAGTATCGTATACATGAATAATGACATACACGTAGATAGTGTCGTATATGTAAAACATGATAATTCCTTTGTAAAGATTTTTATTCTAGATTTAAAAGTTAACAATCAATTTATGCAGTTGAACTTTATCAATAATGCCTTGGAAGACATAGTGTGAAATTCAAACCATCACTAATGTTTAATATAAAATTGATTGTTGGATAGTCAATTTGATCAGTGTAAGAATAAGTAAGACATGAATTTTAGCTTATTTAGTGTTGGCATATCGATTAAAATAAAGAAATAGAAGTAATCTTATTGGTATAGACAGCTAGGATCACTTAGGATTAAAAATCGCTGGTTAAGATTGAATCTTGAGGATTTGAATTTGATAGAGGAATTTACCTTCAAAAGTGTTCAAATTTGATTAAGTTCAATTATGGGAGAAATTTAAAAGGATAGGTTGAATTATGAGAAAAAAGGGGAGAAGGAGATCTTAATAGGGGACAAGGACAAGTGAAGATCGATAAGATGGAGAGAAAATGTTAAAAATCTAAAATAGAGGCAAGACCCACCTAGAAGATACTATATTGCATCCCAAAGTTTAGCAAAATGGTTGGATTTTAGCTTAGTCCCCTTGTAGAAAAACATTTGCAAATTAGTACCTCCATGTAAGTGCCTATAAATAGGTGCCTTGTTAGAAGATGTTTCATTTAATCATTCTCCATCTTGCTTTAAGCCAAATTCTACTCACCTCTTCCCCTTACAACAGCCAAACCTTTACAAAAGAAAATAGTCAAAAACCTTTCCCATTAAGTCTCCAAAGTTTCACCAAGTTCAAGCATCTGAACCTAGACGAGCTAGTGTACAATCTGATGAAAAAATAGACCTTTTTATAGTCATAAGTTTGTGAAATTTAGACTTTAAGATGCATGACCTGAGATTTTGACTTCTTTAAGGGATTTCAAGTTTCATGTTTATTCAAGAAGTCCAAGGGAACTAAAGAAGCCAAACCGACTCTAGGTAAGAGCTCGGTTACACCATTCATAGTATAAGTGTCATTTTTGACTATGATGTGTTAAATTGTATTATATGACTTTGGAATTTTATAAAGGATTTAACTCTCTTTTTAGTTAAGAAAAACTAAAGTTTTTTAGTACTTACTTGGACATCATACACTAACCTAATCCTTATTAAATGCCTTCAAAATCTTAAGATAAGAGGGAGATGCTTTTATATTCTATAGTTGTCTTTCAATGAAGTATTCAAGGTAAACAATTCTCATCCTTTATCTCTACAAATCTTCGTGCAATTATATGTACACTCTCGTAAGCCTATGTCTAAGCATGCAATCAAAAAAAATTATTTAGATGCTATATAAATGAAATTTATAATGTATTTAGGATGTTTCATTACTTGGAACGTGTGAACAAAGCCATAAAAACTACATGTGGATTGTTCATCTCCTTGTTTACTTTTTAGTCCTTATTTCAAATGCATTGTATTCATAAAGGATTCTCTTCTCTATGGAAATTCATTAAAGATAGTCTCATCATTGCAATCTCAAGGATCTTCCAATGATCAGCATTCATATGGTCGCCAACCATAAACACTCCAATGACAAAGAGAAGCATGGCTACCTTTATTTTTTTTTCCAATGTACGTAGTACGACGCTTCTTGATCAACCAATTCTTTGGATTTTCCTTCACATCCTTAATGGTTACCTTCCTTTTGTTATGAAAATGGTTATCTTTGAAATCGATAGTAGGATCTTTGTCATCATGCCAATCGGTGAATACTTATCAAAGCAGTCAAGTCTAGTTATCAATGTATATTCATGCATAAAGAAAAGTATTAAGGCTTGTTTGGTATACCTGTTGGCAAAATAATACGCAGCAAAATTTTAAATTAAATCAGAGTATTTTTTAAAACACAAGTTTGACATGCTATATGTATAAATTAACCTGATCTTACTGACCTTATATTTGCCGAAAAGCTCCCGAAATCTGTGTAGAGAAGTAACGTTCCAGAAGAGCCTCAACCAACTGGTCTTCTTTGCTATTCTCTATCCACGATCGGAGTGAGTGTGGGCTCACACGTACAGCTCTTCCTCAAGGTGACTCTCCTTCCAACCAATTGAGAGAACCCAAAGCTAGTGTTCGTGATTTGTGAACAAGAGCTCTCAGGGAGTTTCAGATTCTCACCAATAGAGTATCACTCTTAATCCCTCTATTGATCTTAATAACTCATTAGACTCACTCCCTATTTATAGAGGTTGGGTCTAGGGTCATTCCTTATCAGATAAGGTCTCAAAAATTCAAAACAAAACCAAATTCGGGTCAATATCGGATAAGATACGTGTAAAAACGCGTGAAAACGCGCGATTTTAATTCGCGCATAGGCAGGCCGAACTTTTTCATAGGCAGGCCGAACTTGCCCCATCGGCAGGCCGAACTTTAAGTTCGGCATGCCGAACTACCTAAATAAAAATCACGCGAATATTTTATTTTTCACCCGAGATTCTACAGGATAAAGCCTCAGTTTTAATTCAAATAGAGAAGTTATCTAATTAAAACAACTGTATTTAGATAATCTCTAAGAAAATAAATAGATTCCTAATAATTCTACAAATTTATCTTGATTTAATTTATCTAAAATTAAATCAACTGATAAACAGACAAGAATTATCTGACCCCAATAATTCAATAAGTTTATCTTGAATTAATTTTGTTTACAAAATTAATTCAACCGACAAACAGACATGAATTATTTGATTCTTCCAAATTGTCAACCAATCTAATAAATTGACATAAGTCACCAATTATTGTAAAAGCATGCCGTATCGTTACAGGATTTTGTGAGCTAACAAAGGGGACCAAATGGACCTATATAGTTCAAGCTCCCGATAATTATGAAACCCAATATCCCAGATATACATTTCA